>JACBKR010005357.1:0-18851 GCA_014218235.1 Colocasia esculenta | reverse complement strand
TGTATATATTTTTTTTAAAAAATATTAAAAAATAGAGACCGATTAGGGACTGAAATAATTCGGTCCCTATTCGGTCCCTATTTTAGGGACCGAATAGGAACCGAATATTTGGTCCCTAAATAGGGACCGAACTGAGTTGGTCCCAATTCAGTCCCTAAAAATAGGGACCGAATCAGGTCGGTCCCTATTTAGGGATCGAATTTATTCAGTCCTAGTTCGGTCCCTAATAGGGACCGAATTATTTCGGTCCTAATAGGGACCGAAATGATTCGGTCCAATCAGTCCCCCTATTTGTAGGGACTGAATTGGGACCAACTCAGTTCGGTCCCTATTAGGGACCGAAATATTCGGCCAGGGACCGGTAGGGACCGAATTATTTCGGTCCCTAAATAGGGACCGAATGAGTTGGTCCCTATTCGGTCTCTATTTAGGGACGAACTGGGAGAATACGTTCGGTCCCTAAATAGGGACCGATCTGATTCGGTCCCTATTCGGTCCCTATTTAGTGACGAATAGGGACCGAATTTAGTTGGTCACAGATTTGTGACCAGAAGTTTTTGACCGACAAATTCGGTCACTATTCGGTCCCTATTCGGTCTTTGAGCTGTTTAGGGACCGAATAGAGACCGAATATTTCAGTCTCTATTTTCAATTTTTCTTGTAGTGTAGGTTTGACTCACATTTGGTCGACCAAGGGGACGGTTTGCACTAGTCGTAGCAGACGAAAAAGGGGAAGAAGATGAGCTTCTTGGTCGATCACAGCTCCCCAGCCACCAGAGTCCTCAACATGACCGCAGAAAGTTCTAAAACTCGTTCCCTAGGGTTGGTGAAGAGTATTTAAGCAACCATGGTGTTTAGGAGTCCTATTGTGACAAGGAAACTAGGGTTGCGATTTTGGCTTATTGGTTTCCTATTTGAGGATTTCATCCTCCATTGAGTGTGTGAGACTTTAAGAAACCTCCCCCTAGTTAAGCACGAATTTTGTTTCCAAGAATGCAAGATCTTTTCCCATTCAACTCTAATTACCTCTTCCTATTTCAGCTATTAAAGTTGCGAATTTCTATGTATTTTTTGCTCATTTGATTTTTGGGCCAAATGAGGTCCATTGGCCCAATTATGATATTGGGTCATTAATATATATTTTAGAAGTCTCTCCAATATTTTTATTTTAATTTATGGTTGCGTCGTATTTCTGTGTCAACGGTTTCCGACTTGTTTCCTAATTTGGATAATCGGTCACAATAACTCTTAAACCTAGCCAAATACTTTTTATTGACCCAAATTTTAATGGGTCATTAGATGATATATTTGAAGTGTATATGATTTTATTTAATTTTCTGATCATCCAAGTACGTGTGATAATGATTTTCGACTTATTCATGTATTACGATAATAAGCGTGAAACACTTTAAACATGGCTAATCTATTTTCTTGGCAAAAATTTCTTTGTGAAACATTTAGTAATAATGTTTGGGGTTTATTTATAATTTTTTATGGATTGTTCGATGTGTTTAGCACATACGATAATGATACGTATGTTTTAAATACTCTAATATTATGGAAATATTTTTACTTTGTTTGAGTTTTTATGTAATTAAAATTTCTGGGGTGCTACACCATGTAGCAAACCAAGAATTTCAATAATTGAAAATTAGAGATAAATAAAAAATATGACCACATAAAATTTAAAACTAGTTAAACACGTACGCACCATTATCCTTGATGTAAAAACACATCTAAAAATTCGTAAAAATCATAGTTAGACTTTAAATATTATTTCTCTAGTGACCCATAAAGAAATTTGGGCCAATAAAAATCTTTTGGATTGAATTAAGAATTTTTGTGATTTATTATCTTAATTAAGGAAAAAGTTGAAAAACCATTATCACATATACATAAAGGGGTCATCAATTAAAATAAAAATTAGGTTGTCTTCAAAAATGGGTATTGACAATCCAATGAAAGAAATTGGCCGAAGGATGTTCTTTGGACCACAAATAAATTCATGCTAGAAAATGACCGAAATCAGAAATATTCACTAATGGACCATGATAGGGTAAATTCTCACCCTATAGACCATCATTAGACTTCAAACCAAGCCAAATTCGTGGTTACCACTTAAGGTAAGCTTCCATACCATTCATCATGAATTGGGGAGAGAAATCTACAAGTTGAGGAAAGGTATACCCAAATTCGTGCCTAAAGGTTTCCTAATTTAATTAGGCAACTAAAGGCCCCTCTCTCTATAAATAAAGCACCTCTCTCCATGGGACGACCCCTAGGGTTATTGGAGGCATTCTTGGAGGCAATGGTGGCTGGATATCTCAAGGAGAAGGCTGGAGCATGGAGGAATCCGTGCTCTTCCCAACTCAAATCTGCAACGACCTGCACTTGAGTCCCTCAAGATCATCACCAAAGGTTAGTGAAACCTCGACCAAACTGTGCAAAGCCATACATCCGTGGAAGCTCTTCGAGTCTAGTTTCTTATGGCACTATTGTGCACAAACTTTGCCTAGTAGTTCGTGAGTATTAAGCGTTCTCCTAGACTGGTCGAAACTAGGGTTTTGGGAAGCACAACTTTCTTTCATCTAAAAGGTAGGTTATCTCCATGCCAAACTCTAATTAAACTTGTCCATGCTTGAATTCATATGTATAGATCATGTTCTTACTGTTTTCCCCAATTTTATTTGGAGAGTTTCATGAATTAAATCTTGCATGATCTTGACACTGTATAGTCTCTATTTAACCTTGCCTTGTCTTACGAGTTCCATACCTCTTTGTGAAGTCATTTTTGGACCAAGTGTTCAACATAGAACTTGTACCCTATGAGTCTACTTTCATTTTGCACTGCTTTCTCCAATTTTCATTGACCGTACTGAGAGTATGAGTCCAAAGATGAACACTATGTCAGAATCACATAGTCAGTAACAATACATTTTATTACCCAGTGAAACAACCTTTGTTTCTTGATTATTTTATTGTATAAAGTATTAAAGTAGTCTAACAAAAAAAGATGGTTTCACCCGATTTGGATCACCTTAGCATTTGTTTGATTTTTCAAACCCACAGGTGTCAAATCCAATCAAGTCGGAGTTGGAAATAGGTAGAAAAAAAACAACCCAAACGTCATATTCAAGTGTCGCTACCAGAATGCGACAACATCATGGTCGTGACCCATACCAAATCAGACAGTTTTGTGGTCTTCTTCACAAGGCGACAAGATGATGGTTTGCCTTCATGTTCTGAAGGCGACAGACATTGTGTCGCCTTACCTATGTCCACTTAATCAGCCATAACTTTTTCTATAGACCTCGGATTGATGAGCCGTTTTCTTTGCTAGATTCCTCATTCAAAGGGCTTCAATATGGTATTTTCATGTGTGATATTGGAATAAAAAATTAATGAGTTATGACCTAAGGAAGTGAAGGGATGGGACTGTATTTACCTTTTAAGGGGCATACATCTCGGTTTTCGTCGTTTTGTGTCGTTCATTGCATGTGTGAGTTTGATCTATTCTAGGAAGATTATAGAAAGTATTATCATGCATTTAAAAACCCATATGAAAGTTAAAACATGTTCACATGATTTTTAATTGATCTTAAGTTCATGATCCTGCTCTCTACCTACGATTATTCACGTTCTTGCCTTGTTACGAACTTGCTAAACATACAATGATACTTGCTAAAATGGTCATGCATGATTAGTGTTCCTGATTTAGCACCCATGATACTTTCCAAGCATGGAGTTCCATAAATGAAGTTTCTATAACTGGAGTTTCCATAATCGGATTCACACACGCACTGGAGCGATTCGCCACGCGCGGCATGCACATACACTCTAGCACGATAGGAAAGCCCCTCTTGTCTTGTGGTGAACTCTCTATCGGATATTTCTTCTGCCGGACTAGTGACCCCTTGACCAAGGCCTCGTAAGTCTCCTCTGACCAGGGATTCCCACATGTCCGACGAGCATGTTGTACCAATGAAGTACCTGGAAGTTAGTGTGCATGTATCTCTTCTCTTTTGACATTCTTGACGAGATCTTTCTCTTCTCATCTTGACTTTCTCTGAGTAATCGATCGAGTATAACACATGAAACCAAGTTATTAAAGATATATCTATGTAAATGTGTCGTTATGTGTCCGGATTGAACTCTTGACTTGATATCTAACGTACCCTTGAACTCTATCATTATTGACATGACACTCTCGATAATCATACATTGACATAATAATCTAAACTTTCTCGACCAGTCTATCCTTATTGACACACATTGCTCTTATGATATGTTTTGAAGTACATTAATGATATTGAAGTCATGGACTCAAAACTCATTCTTGTCACCCTGAGTCGACGGGCTCATTGGGACACATGCCAGTGTTGTGCAATACAAACTTGACTGGGGGCCCATATCTGGTCCTGGAGATTCTGGCAAAGTCTTGTTACTATATGTGTGATTGTCAGATTCACCCCCGACAAAGTCTTGCTTCACCTAAGGTGTTGATGCCCAGTTTTTCCAAAGATGTTCGTTGCCCTAGGAGCGATTGTTAGGTGATCCCCTAACAAAGTCGTGTGTCTGGCGTGGTGCAGAATCATGATTGGTGCTTGGCATGGCACGTACTTGTTACACGGTAAACTTACTTGTTTGTTATCTGCTACTGTGTGCTGGTCCTTTAACCGAGTGGTCGAAGGACGTACTTACATGAGGCACCAGTAGATCCTGTGTGATATTCTTGTGGAGTGCTCCGAGTGGGTTACTCAAAATGCTTGCTAGTGAAATGGCCATCTTGTTACATGCTATCTTGCTCTTGTTCATGAAGTTACCATCTTGCTAGATCATTGTTCACAATATCTTGAACTCTTGAATACAACCTTATTGCTAGATTTATCATTACAATCTCTTGATCATACTATCTTGCATGATACAATGTACACATGTTACTATCGATGTTTTAATTACATTGTACATATCATGTTCATACCTTCTGGCTTTAAAATGTAAATACTTATATCATTGCTGGAAGATGTAAATCATACTGGGCGAGTGCGCTCATACCTGCTCTCTTTAAATTTCAGTAGGTAGTGAAGGTAAAGCTAAATGATGGGACTTGTGCGCTGAGCGTGGAGTACACTTAGAGAGTCCATTCTTATTTTTATTTAGATTGGTCATTAATGTAATTTCCCTTTTCTTTGGAGAGAGATAGATGGTGAGCAAGGAGTGTTTCATTTGACATTGGAGGTTGTAATATTCGTTTGATAAATAAAGGAAGAAAATTTGATTATTTCATTGTGGGCCTACCTATGTGTAAGCTATTGGTCTATAGCTTATGAATGCTTGCTTTCATCGCGTCTCCCAATTTATTTCGCTGCTAAAATAAAATAGGGGTGTGACAGAGTGGTATCAGAGCCTAGGCTTTCTAAAGTCCTAGGGTACATTAGAGGCTAAGTTATGAAACTACGTTAAAGGATCATGTTGTAAGGATCTAGGTTCTACGCTATTTGTGTCTAGCACTAGCTAGGTTTCTTGCTAGTACCTAGTGAGATGGGTAGAGCCTGTGGTTAGAATAGTTCAAAAGTTAATAAATTCATATTCACAAAGAATAACTTAGACTATAACTAACTATTAATCTTCTCTCAAGATCCCAAACATTCTTGGAGATGGCCCCAGGCGTGGCCAATGGCGCGATATACATAACACAGTACAGGAGTTGGCGCAGGCCTTGCAACAAGTCGTATAGGGTGGAGCTCGTGTCAGGGCAGGAGAGTTACATAGGAATTTCGAGGAATGGATCCTCCTAAGTTGATGGATCTCCTGACCCCGAGGAGGCTGAAAACTAGATGCAAGAGATGGAACAGTTGTTCAATGTAATGCAGTGCACGGACCAAGAGAGGGTCCTACCACTTTTCAACTAGAACGTGATGCAAGGACTTGGTGGGAGGCCACCAAAGCTACATTGCCTGATAATCCTATTACTTGGGTTGAATTCCTAGAACACTTCAATAATAAATATTTCTCAGAAGGAATCGCGAGCGAGAAGAAAGCTGCGGAGTTTGCTGCTCTTAAGCAAGAAGGGCTACTAGTGGCAGAGTACAAAGCCCAATTCGCTAGACTGTCCGCTATGCACCACACTTAGTTGGGACAGAGAAGATGAAGGCAAAAAGATTCTTAAATGGATTGAAGCCGCATATATTCCTTATTGGCGTCAATGGACATCCAAATTTATAATGATATAGTGAAACGAGCTCAATTAGTAGAAGACGCCATAGAGATGACAAGGAAGATGATGGGAAGTCCACCCCAAAGGAGGGACAACTCAAGGATTATCCACCCAAAAGCCCTAAGAAGAGGTTAAATAAAGACAAGTGTCACTTAAAGAATAAGAAGCCTAAGAGAGAAGATCAACCACAGAACGCAATCCAACCATTCAAGGAGAAGTGTTGGCACTGTAGTCGAATGGACATAAGGCTGAGGAGTGTTGAAGAAAGATGGGGGCTTGTCTGCGATGCGGAAGTATGGGCCACCAGATCAGTGGTTTCTCTCAATTGAAGAAGATGACATCTCCACATCAAGGCCGACTTCAAGCAACAACAAGAAAGGAACGCTCTAGGAAGAATAGAAAGGGCAGAACGGCATGAGGTAGATCTACTCACATTGACATCATAAGCATTATGTAATCTTGGTGCTCTTCTGATTCTCCTCATTAGTATTGTCTTCCCTATTGCTCAAGTCATAATTGAGAAGAATTAATATATCATACCAATACAATAACCTCGAAGTAATCTACTTGAAAATTTTCCTCTACATGCATAATCTTAAGTGGGGGAGATTTGACGCAGTTTAGAAAGAAGAAATTGTCCTATGAATTTGGGGACCAAATTCTTTAAGTGGGGGAGCATGTAACAACCCGAGAATTCAATAATTGAAAATTAGAGATAAATAGAAAATATGACCACTTATAATTTAAAACTAGTTAAAACGTACGCACCATTATCCTAGATGTAAAAACACATCTAAAAATTTTGTAAAAATCATAGTTGTACTTTAAATATTATTCTCTAGTGACCCATAAAGAAATTTGGGCCAATAAAAATCTTTTGTATTGAATTTAAGATTTTTTGTGACTTATTATCTTAATTAAGGAATAAGTCGAAAAAACATTATCACATATACATAAAGGGTCATAAATTAAAATAAAAATTATGGTTAGACTTCAAAAAAGGGTATTGAGAATCCAAAGAAAGAAATGGGCTGAATGATGTCCTTTGGACCCAAATAAATTCATGCTAGGAAATGACCTAAAATTCAAAAAATTCACTAATGGACCGTGATAGGGTAATTTCCACCCTATAGACCATCATTAGACTTCAAACCAAGCCCAAATTTGTGGTTACCACCTAAGGTAAACTTTCATACCAATTCCATCATGAATTGGGGAGAGAAATCTCCAAGTTGAGGAAAGGTATACACAAATTCGTGCCTAAAGGTTTCTATTTAATTAGGCAACTAAAGGCCCTCTCTCTATAAATAAAGCATCTCTCTCCCATGGGACGACCCCTAGGGTTATTGGAGGCATTCTTCGAGGCAATGGTGGCTAGAGATCTCAAGGAGAAGGCTGGAGCAAGGAGGAATCCCGTGCTCTTCCCAACTCGGATTGCAACAACATGCACTTGAGTCCCTTCAAGATCATCACCAAAGGTTAGTGAAACCTAGACCAAACTGTGCAAACCATACATCCTTGGAAAGCTCTTCGAGTCTAGTTTCTTATGACACTATTTTGAATAATTTTACCTAGTAGTTCGTGAGATTAAGCGTCTCCTACGACTGGTCGAAACTAGGGTTTTCGGGAAGCACGACTTTCTTTCACCTAAAAGGTAGGTCATCTCCATGCCAAACTCTAATTAAACTGTTCATGCTTGCATTAATAAGTATAGATCATATTCTTATTGTTTTCCCCAATTTTTATCTTGAGAGTTTCACAAATTAAATCTTGCATGATCTTGACATTGTACAGTCTTGATTTAACCTTGCCTTGTCTTACGAGTTCCATACCTCTTTGTGAAGTCATTTTTGGACCACGTGTTCAACATAGAACTTGTTACCCTATGAGTCTGTTTCATTGGAACTGATTTCTCTAGTTTTCGTTGACCGTACTGAGAGTATGAGCCCAATGATGAACACTATGATAGAATCACATAGTCAGACACAAAACATTTATTACCCAGTCAAACAACCTTGTTCTTGATTATTTTCTATTGTACAAAGTATTAGAAGTACATAACTAACAAAGGTGGTTTCACCCGATTTGGATCACCCTAGCATTGTTTTGTTTTTCAAACTTATAGGTGTCAAACCCAATCCAAGTCAGAGTTGGAAATATGTAGAAAAAACAACCCAAACGTCATACTCAGGTGGTGACATGTCGACACGTCGCTACCAGAACACGACAACATCATGGTCGTGACCTATACCAAAAATCAGACAGTTTTGTGGTCTTCTTCACAAGGCGACAAGATGATGGTCGCCTTCATGTTCTGAAGGCGACATGCAATGTGTTGCCTTTTGCCTATGTCCACTTAATCGGCCATAACTTTTTCTATAGACGTCAGATTGACGAGCCGTTTTCTTTGCTGTTTTCCTCATTCAAAGGGATTCAATATGGTATATTCATGTGTGATATTGGAATAAAAAATCAATGAGTTATGACCTAAGGAAGTGAAGGGATGGGACTGTATTTGCCTTCTGAGGGGCATACATATCAGTTTTCGTCGTTTTTTGTCGTTCCTTGCATGTGAGTTTGATCTATTCTAGGAAGATTATGAAAGTATTATCATGCATTAACAACCCATATGAAAGTTAAAACATGTTCACATGATTTTTAATTGATCTTAAGTTCATGATCATGCTCTCTACCTGTCGATTATTCACGTTCTTGCCTTATACCGAACTTGCTAAACATACAATGATACTTGCTAAAATGGTCCTGCATGATTAGTGTTCCTGATTTAGCACCCATGATACTTTCCAAGCATGGAGTTTCCATAAATGAAGTTTCTATAACTGGAGTTTCCATAATCGGATTCACACACGCACTGGAGCGATTCTCACGCGCGTCATGCGCATACACTCTAGCACGATAGGAAAGCCCCTTCTTAGCTTGTGTGAACTCTCCGTCGGATATTCCTACTGCCGGACTAGTGACCCCTTGACCAAGGCCTCTGTAACTCTCCTCTGACCATGGATTCCCACATGGCCGACGAGCAAGTTGTACCAATGAAGTAACCATAAGTTAGTGTGCACGTATCTCTTCTCTTTTGACATTCTTGACGAGATCTTTCTCTTCTCATCTTGACTTTCTCGGAGTGATCGATCCAGTATAAACATGAACCCAAGTTATTAAAGATAGAATCTATGTAAACGTGTCGTTATGCTTCCGGATTGAACTCTTGACTTGATATTCCTAATGTACCTTTAAACTCTATATCATTATTGACATGACACTCTCGATAATCATTACTATTGATATGATAGTCCTGAACTTTCTCGACTAGTCTATCCTTATTGACACACATTGCCTTCTTGTGATATGTTCTTGAAGTACATTAATGACATTGAAGTCATGGACTCAAAACTCGTTCTTGTCACCCATGAGTCGATGGGCTCATTGGGACACATGCCAGTGTTGCGCAATACGAACTTGACTGAGGGCCCATATTTGGTCCTGGAGATTCTGGCAAAGTCCTGTTACCTATGGGTGTGATTGTCGGATTCGCCCCCGACAAAGTCTTGTTTACCCAAGGTGTGATTGCCCGGTTTCTCCAAAGATGTTTGTTACCCCAGGAGTGGATTGTTAGGTTGATCACCTAAAAAAGTCTGTGCCTGGCGTGGTGCGGAATCATGATTGGTGCTTGGCATGGCACGTACTTGTTACATGTGATAAACTTACTTTCTTGTTGCCTACTACTGTGCGTTGGTCCTTAACCCGAGTGGCCGAAGGACGTACTTACATGAGGCACCAGTAGATCCTGCGTGATAGTCTTGTGGAGTGCTCCGAGTGGGTTACTCAAAATGCTTGCTAGTTAAATGGCCATCTTGTTACATGCTATCTGCTTGTTCATGAAGTTACCATCTTGCTAGATCATTGTTCACAATATCTTGAACTCTTGAATACAACCTTATTGCAAGATTTATCATTACAATCTTTTGATCATACTATCTTGCATGATACACTGTGCACGTGTTACTATCAATGTTTTAATTGCATTGTACATATCATGTTCATACCTTCTAGCTTTTAAAATGAAATACTTATATCATTGCTAGAAGATGTAAATCCTACTAGGCGAGTGCGCTCATACCTGCTCTCTTTAACATTTCAGGTAGTAAAGGTAAAGCTAAATGATGGGACTTGTGTGCCAAGCTTGGAGTACATTAGAGAGTCCATTCTTATTTTTATTTAGATTGGTCATTAATGTAATTTCCTTTTCTTTGAGAGATAGATAGATTGGTGAGCAAGGAGTGTTTCATTTGACATTGGAGGTTGTAATATTCGTTTGATAAAAAAGGAAGAAAATTTTATTGCATGGCATTTGGCCCCTTTTTGTATAAGCTATTGGTCTATAGCTTCTGAATGCTTGCTTGTTCATCTTGTCTCCCAATTTATTCCACTGCTAAAATAAAATTGGGGGCGTGACAGAGTAGTCCTCTCGATTGCCCGTCTGTCTGTGGGTGGTAAGCGAACTCAGCCTCAGCTCAATACCAAGTGCCCGCTGAAAGCTGCCAGAAACGAGAAGTGAACCTTGGATCTCTATTTGAGACAATAGAGATCGGGGTTCCGTGCAAAGGTACCACTCTGTCCACAAACAACCGAGCCAGCCTGTCCACTGACCACGCTGCTCTAATTGGAAGGAAGCGAGCGATCTTCGTCAGCCTGTCGACGTTGACCCAAACACTGTCGTGCCCCTGAGAAGTGCGAGGTAAGCCAAAAACAAAGTCCATGGTGACGTGCTCCCACTTCCACATAGGAATGGGAAGCGATTGCAGCTCACCACAAGTCGCTGGTGCTCTGCCTTCACCTGCTGACAGGTAAGGCAACACGAAACAAACTCAGCGATATCTTCTTCATCCTAGACCACCAAAAGAGTACCCTCAAGTCATGGTACATCTTGGTGGAACCAGGATGAATAGAGTATCGTGACCAGTGCGCCTCAGCAAGTACCTCCTCCCTGACGTCCTTTGGAACGTAGAGTCTGTCCCGGAACCGAACCTCGCTGTCCTTGTCTAGTGCTACCTCGGGCAACTGTAACATGTCTGTCGGGTCCTCGTCTACACTCTGCGCCTCAAGCACCTGCTGGTATATCAATGGACGAACTGTCATGCTGGCCAACACTCCTCTCTCCCGGAGGCTAGATGGCATGAAAACACCCTGAGTGGCGTCATCCAGAAGTCTCCAGTGTCTAACCAACAAAGAACTCAAGTGGGCTCTCCTACTCAAATGTCTGCTATGACATTAGCCTTTCCGGTGATAGGAAAAAGTAAAGTCGTAATCCTTCAAGTACTCGAGCCACCTGTGCTGCTTGAGGTTGAGATCTCTCTACGTGAAGATGTACTGTAAGCTGCGGTGATCTGTGAAAACCTCAAACACCTCACCGTACAAGTAGTGTCTCCACAACCTCAAGGCGAACATGACCGCTGCAAGCTCCCGGTCGTGTGTCCAGTAATGCTGCTCATGCTTCTTCAGCTGACGAGAAGCATAAGCAACTACTCGATCGTGCTGCATCAACACTACACCCAAACCAGTACCTGATGTGTCTGTGTAGACAACAAAGCCGCCGCTGCTAGAAGGTACCACAAGGATCGGAGCTGAAGTCAGTCGGTTCTTCAGCTCATGAAAACTGTGCTCGCACTCTACTGTCCGCACAAACTGGGTCTCCCGCCTGGTCAACCAGGTCAAAGGCTCTACAACTCTGGAGAAGTCCCACACAAACCTCCTGTAGTAGCCTGCCAACCCCAGAAAACTGTGAACCTCAGCAACTGTAGTGGGCTGGCCCCAAGAAACCACGGCCTCAACCTTGGCGGGATCAACCGCCGCACCTGCACCAGAAACAACGTGACCTAGAACGTGCACCTCCTTTAGCCAAAATTCATACTTGCTGAATTTGGCGTAAAGTTGGTGACTCCTCAAAGCCTGCAACACTAGCCTCAAGTGGACCTCACGCTCCTTTGCCGTCGCTGAGTACACAGAATGTCGTCAACGAACACCACCACAAACCGGTCCAGGTACTCTCGAAAAACACTGTGCATCAGCTCCATGAACGCTGTAGGTGCATTCGTGAGCCCAAAAGGCATCACGACAAACTCGAAGTGGCCGTAGCGGGTGCGAAAAGCTGATCTGGCGATGTCTGACTCGCGGATCCGCAACTGGTAGTAACCCGACCTCAAGTCGATCTTTGAGAACACTGAAGCTGACTGCAACTGGTCGAACAAGTCATCGATCCTGGGCAAAGGGTACTTATTCTTTAGGGTCACCTGATTCAGCTGCCGATAATCAATGCACATTATGAGGCTACCATCCTTCTTCCTCACAAACAGAACAGGTGCTCCCCACGGCGAACGGCTAGGACGAATGAAGCCCAATGCAAGCAACTCCTCTAGTTGGAGCTTCAACTCCTGCAGTTTCACCGGCGCCATCTGGTACGGTGCCTTGGACACATGCATCGTCCCCAGAAGCAACTCAATGGAGAAGTCTACCCCCGGCTCAAGCAGCAAGCAAGGTAGATCCTCCGGAATCACGCGGCAAACTCACAAACCAGAGGCACATATGAAATAGAAATCTCACCAAAATCCGAGACACACACAGAGGCCATGAAAGCAACACAACCGTCTCGGATGAGGCGCCGAGCTCTACAGAAAGAGACAAAGGGTCGGCAGATAGACTAGGTACCGCGGAAGCAAAGCACAGGTGCTCTAGGTATCTCAAACCTCACGATCTTCCACTGACAATCTACCAGTGTAGAGTGTGCCGCCAACCAGTCCATGCCAAGAATGGCATCAAAGTCGTGGAGCTGCAAGGCAAACAGTCTGGATGGTAGTGGTGGCCCTGAACCTCGACGGTGACACCCTCCAAGTAACCAAGGGTACGCACAAAGTCACCCATCGGCAGCTCAACTGCAAGGTCACAGGCTCGCTCTGGAGCAAACTCAGACAAGGAAGCAAAGAACTCCTCAGAAGCAAAACAGTGCGTGGCACCCGGGTCAATCAAAACTCTAGCAGCTCTACCAAGATGGGAATCGTACCGACGACCAGATTAGAAGCCTCTGCCTCCTCTCTGGTGATGTTCATCACCCGACCGCGTCCGCATCCTCGCTGTGGCTGCTGCTGCTGGCTCTGCTGTGGCTGTTGAAACTAGCCCTACTACTGCTGGCGCTGCACCGGCTGGGGTGGACGGTACTGCGCCTGAGGTGCCTGCTACTGCTGCTCCTGCTGCTGCCTTAATGGACACTCTCGCATGTATTGACCTGGCTGCCCACAGTGGAAACAACCTGTAACAACCCAGAATCCGCATTACCAGTAACAACCAGTAACCGTTCTGACCCGCTAACCCACGAGACAAGCTCGGAAGGGTAGGAAGTGAAGTCCGAGGAGACTATATGTAAGAAGATACACACCATGTAAAGCTGTAAAATTCCACTATATGAACATAACATGTACAACTCAGAGTCTGAACAAGGTACAGAGTACAGAAGTACAACAAAAGTACTACTCACTGCAGCTAAGGAGCACCAACACGGAGTGGCTAGACTCGCTTGTAACGGGAGTCGACGAAGACCCACCTGAAAGGGAGGGGAGTGAGTCTCAAGAAAAGAGACCCAGTAGGGAAAAGTAACCCCACCGGCAACAGAAATAAACTGCGGAAAGTAAAAACTGAAAGTAAGTACACGTCGCACAAATACACAAACTGTAAACCTCGCGGCTCAGTAACACACACTCACACACACACAGTAAGTAGGACTCAGCTAGGGTCTGTGGCTCGGCGTCCCGTCACCACAGAGGCTCTCAACCCCAGCCACGGTGCACACTACAGACGCTCTCTCTCGCGTCTGATCCATGACCGGTTTTTCCCCTACGCTTGACCCTAGCGGTAGAGAAGGGGCTCCACGGAGACCAGCTCAAAACCACCACAAGGAGTACGCACAAGACAGAGTCGCACTCGGCGTCCTGGCTCACTAGCGGAGGACAACCACACGCTAGTCGTCTAGACGGAGTCGCACCCACGCCTAGGTAACACAACAGAAACGGGCACGCGGTAACGCAACGCGCGTACAACAGACGGAACACACTCAACGCCTGAAACTCCGTAAAGTAAGTGAACACTCATGTCACAACTAGTTACTCATATGCATAGGCAGAGTCACACTCTCAGCCTGACCCACATGTGTTATCAGGGCGGACATCACATGTCAATCGCCTCTAAACACAAAACTCAAGCTGCTGGGACACAGGATATTAACGGCCATATCGATTGCCGCCAATATGAAGTAAACGGCACTCATCATGTCGTTACCCTGACTCAACGGCAATCGACCTTGTCGTTTATATCACCCTTGAAGATCTCAACGTCAACAGATGTGGACGTTAAGTTCTTCAGTCCCCTAAACCTTGAACAGCTCCGAATCAGTCCAATTGGGCAGAATCACCCAACAGAACTCCGACTGATGGAAGGAAATACTCCCTCTCATCAATTATACTAACAGAACTTCAGAAACAAGTGATTCAGCTCCTAAATCACTCAAACACCCAAAAATCCCAGCATGCTATAACCCAACCCTAAACCACGATTTGCACACTGATTCACACAAATTAGCATGCTGGTTTGTAAGGAGGGTTATAGGAGTTAAGTCCCTACCTCAGAACGCTTATAAACCCCAAACAGCCACTAATCGTGCCGGAACCCCCCGAAGACTCCGCACGAATCGCACCAAAACCTCGCGTTTCCCGCCTGATCAAGCACCGCCACGCGATCCAGAGCCTTCCCACGAGCTCCCATCAACCATCAGAAGCTGTGGAAATAGAGAAAGGCAAAGGTGGAGGGAAGGAGAGGAGAAGAGAAGAATGGGTTCTGCTCTCGGGCTACCCTATTTCAACAGGTCCGACTAGTGACGTCCACCTCTTTAGCCGCTTACTGAACCGCCAAAGTCTTGACGTCCACATCTCTTGTCGTTGAGTTCAACAACAAACGTCCACACCGCTGGACGCCAACACCAAGTCAACGGATAGCCCCAGGCCATCAACCCCAAGTCAACGACAATGGTCTTGTCGTCAACACACAGAACCTCTACAAGACCCAATAAGGATCCGCAAAGACCTGAGACCTTACAGCCCTCCCCCCTAAGGAATTTTCCCTCAAAATTCAAACAAACAAGGAAAGAAGACTCACCAAAGAGGTACGGAAACTGCTCGCGCATTTCGTCCTCTCGCTCCCATGTCAACTCACCACCGGAGTGCCGCTGCCACGCAACACGAACTAACGGGATAGCCTTGTTCCTCAACCTCTGAACTCGGCGATCCTCAATGTGCAACGGAAACTCTGGTACAGTCAACACTGGAGTCACCTCAGACCACTCTGCACTCTGCAGAATGTGAGACTCGTCAGAAAGGTACCTCCGAAGCTCGATACGTGAAACACATTGTGGACTGCTGCCTACTCTGACGGAAGCTCAAGTCTGTACGCCAAACCTCCGACACGCTCAGAAATGGTGAAAGTCCAATAAAGCGAGGACTCAACTTTCCACGCCTACCAACCTCACCACTCCCTTCATAGGAGACACACGGAACAACACCTGGTCCCCTACCTGAAACTCGAGCGGTCGTCTGCGCTGATCTGCATAACTCTTCTGCCGACTCTGAGCTGACTGAAGTCTCTGCCTCACAAGCTGAACTACCTCAACTGCCTGTTGAACCAACTCTGGCCCCGTGACAACCCGTTCGCCAACCTCGAACCAGTCAAGAGGAGTGCGAACACGGTCGTCCGTACAAAGCCTCATATGGTGCCAAATCGATACTGGAGTGATAGCTATTATTATATGCGAACTCGACCAACGACAAGTGAAGTCCACGACCCTGCCACTCCAGACAGCAAGCTCTAAGCATGTCCTCCAAAGTCTGGATAGTCCGCTCTGACTGACCGTCTGACTGAGGGTGGTAGGCGGAACTAAAAGCTAACTGTCCCCAAAGCTCTCTGGAAACTGCGCCAGAACCCAGAAGTGAAGCGAGGATCCGTATCTGACACAATAGAGATCGGCACTCCATGCAAAGGAACAATCCGCTCTACGTACAACGCGGCCAACCTACTCACACCCCAACTAGTCCTAACAGGCAAGAATCTGGCAGTCTTCGTCAATCTATCCACAAGAATCCAATGCTGTCAAAACCTCAGCTGTCCTCGGCAAACCACAAACAAAGTCAGTCGTCACATGGTCCCACTTCCACATCGGAATCTCTAACGGCTGCACAAGTCCTCTTGGACGCTGATGTTCGGCCTTCACCTGCTGACAGACCAAACACCTAGCAACAAAAGCTGCTATGTCTCTTCATCCCAGGCCACCAAAACTGACGTCTCAACCTGTGATACATCTTGGTCAACCCTGGATGAATCGAGTACCTGGAACCATGTGCCTCCTGCAACATAACTCTCCTGATAGACTCCTCAATAGGAACATAGAGTCTATCTCGAACCTAACAGTCCCGTCCTCGCAAAGCTCAACCTCTGGGAGAAGCAACACACTGTACAACTCGGATCTGCCTGCTGAGCCTCAGCAACCTGTCTACAACGGCGGGAGCCGCTAACAAACTGCCCAACACAAACTGTCGACGACTGGACGAAACTCTGAAAGACCCCTCTATCGCAGACTGCCACAACTGCCACTCTCTAAGCATCAGATGACTCATCTGTGCTTTCCTACTCAAAGCATCTGCAACCACATTCGCCTTTCCAGGCTTATACTCAATGCTGAAATCATAGTCTTTCAGATTCCATCCATCGACGCTGCCTCATATTCAGATCCCTCTGAGAAAAACACAATCTCAAACTCTGGGGTCGGTACGGACTACAAAAATCACTCCGTACAGGTAAAGACGCCAAATCCGCAAAGCAAACACCACAGCTGCAAGCTCTAGGTTGTGGTCGGGTAACTCTCCTCGTGGGGCTTAAGCTGGCGAGACGCATAAGCCACCACCCGGCCTTGCTGCATCAAAACCGCACCAAACCAACACCTGAAGCATCTGTGCAAACCTCAAAACCCTCCTCACCTGAAGGTAAGGCAAGAACTGGGCGACGAAGCAGTCGCTTCAACTCTATGAAGCTTGCTCACACTGCTCCGACCACACAAACGGAACTCCCTTTCTCGTCAACCGAGTCAAGGGTGCAGCAACCTGAGAAAAATCTCGAACAAACCTGCGGTAGTAACCTGCCAAACCCAGAAAGCTACGAATCTCAGACACAGATCTGGGACTCTCCCACTGCAAAATTGCCTCAACCTTCGCTGGATCCACAGAAACTCCCTCACCTGAGATCACGTGCCCTAAAAAGTGAACTGTTGTAGCCAAAACTCACACTTACTAAGTTTGGCATACAACTGGTGCTCTCGCAAAGTCTGCAGCACGATCCTCAGGTGCTCGGCGTGCTCTTCCTCCGAAGCGGAGTACACCAGAATGTCGTCAACAAACACTACGACAAACCGGTCCAAGAACTGGTGGAACACCCGGTGCATCAGATCCATGAAGGCCGCTGGAGCATGGTGAGCCCAAACTGCATCACCAAAAACTCAAAGTGTCCATATCTTGTCCGAAAAGCAGTCCTCTCAATGTCAGAATCTCTAATCCGCAACTGATAGTAGCCCGACCTCAAGTCAATCTTCGAAAAGACACGAGCAGACTGAAGTGATCAACGAGATCATCAATCCTAGGCAAAGGATACCTATTCTTGATGGTCACTTGATTTAGCTTCTATAATCAATACACAACCTCAGGCTACCATCCTTCTTCGGACAAACAAAACAGGTGACCCCCACGGAGAAAAGCTCGGACGAATATAGCCCTTCTCCAACAACTCCTCAAGCTGCCTCTTCAACTCCCTCAACTCTGCTGGTGCCATACGGTACGGTGCCTGTGCAAAAGGTACAGTGCCAGGAACCAACTCATAGTAAACTCAATCTCTCTCTCTAGCGGTAGACCAGGCAACTCTTCCGGAAAAAACATCCGGAAACTCACACACTACGGGAATGTCTCCCACTCCCGAGGCAATCTGGTCAAGAGTCACTGCAGAAACTAGGAAACCCTGACAACCAAAAGCAAGTAACTCCCTACCCTCAAAGCAGAAACTAAAAAGCGAGAAGTAAGAGGTACAATACCCTGGAAGTAGAAAGCCGCTTCCTCAGGTATCTGCAAGTGCACCTCTTCTTCTGGCAATCCATCACTGCACCATAACGCTCTAACCAGTCCATACCCAAAATCACATCATAGTCATGTAACTGCAAAGCAAACAGACGAGCGAACAACCACTAATCCTGCAACTGCACAGGTACTCCTCAAGACAGTAGGACGTAAGAACAAAGTCCCCTGTCGGCAACTCTACGGCTAACTCAACAGACTCTCCCGAACTCAACTCTCCAAGGAAGTCTAAAAATCCTTAGACACAAAAGAGTGAGAGGCACCGGAATCAAACAAAACTCTAGCTGTACAACCAAAAATTGAAACAGTACCTTCCACTAGGTGAGCTACCTCCGCGTCTGCACGAGTCAAGTGAGAGTAACACGACCTCTACCTCTCAACCCACAAGAACCTCCGGTCTGTTGACG
>JACBKR010005356.1:0-18756 GCA_014218235.1 Colocasia esculenta | reverse complement strand
GCCGAGAGCGGGGGCTAGCGAAGAGATCTCGGATCGAAGTGGCGGGTGGTTGGAATTTAGTGAATCAGTCTCGCTCTCTCGGCGTCGGTGACTGCTAATGATGAAATCCTTAGGCTTTCTAGAGAAATTTGTCTAGCTCTGACGCCCACAGCAGATCAGACATGTCTCCTACTCCTCCTCCCCTTGATCCCTGTTTCCTGGCGGTTTGCCACGACTAGACTTCTCTCTCCCCTCCGTAAGCAAAATTAGGGTTTGTTCTTCCTCTTTCTTCCCCCTCTCTTCTATGCTCATAGTTGATCGTGTCTGTCCTTTGGGTTTGTATTCGGTGGGGCCTGCTGGCAAAGCACACAGGAGGATCTACAGTCGATCATCTTTTCCATTTCTTTGCTTCTTTTCCACCTTTCTAACCTCCTTTGCTATTTCTATTTTGTTTGATCGTTTTCTCTGGTTGATCCATTCAACTTTTGAGTTTGTCGCCCTTTATTGTGTTCTAAATTGGTGCTATGCTTCAAATCTTGGTGTGGATCGAACTTTTGCACTCTGCTCATGATTTGTGGTGGTTGTTATGGTGTTGCTGCTGCGATTTTGGTAGAATCGGCTGCCTGTGTGACGAGGGTGGAGCTGTAGAGTGATGATGTCGAGCTCGTCGCTGTCAACAACACCCTTCATCACCAGCGACTATATGGTAAGATCTTGAAGTATTAGATCGCCTTGTTCTCTTCTTTTCTTGTTTGGTCGTAGATCCCGAGTTCTGGGGTTATTTGTTTGAATCGAATGTGTGTTTCAACTGGTTAATCTACTTGCCATGTTTTCGTGTCTATCTGTACCTCTTATTTTTTTTTACCTCATTGGGTTTGTAGTATCAAAGTTTCTATGACATGACTAGATATCCAGATCATGTTGTAAGAATTAGGAAATGATGACCAAACTTTCCCCATATAAATTAATTCAGTTATTTATATATATTAATTTTGATGATTAACAAAATAGTACTAATGAATTACTTGAGCTTTGAGAACAGGAAATAAAAGAAAAATAGAAAGTTCAAGACAATCAGGTAAGTCTCATTTCATGTTTTGTCAAGTCATTGATCGACTTCTTCACACTCATATCGACTTCTATTGATAAGCAGAACGATTTCCTTTTTGACCGAAAAGTTCAAACAATCGATACCGTAATGATTTCTTAGAACTCACAACGACTTTCTAGCCGTACGATTTCTTTAGTCCTATAACGATTTCTTTAGACTCACAACGACTTTCTAGCCGTAACGATTTCTTTAGTCCTCGTAACGATTTCTTTAGAACTCACAACGACTTTCCAGCCGTAACGATTTCTATAGTCCGTAACGATTTCTTTAGAACCACCGACTTTCTAGCCGTAACGATTTCTATAGTCCTTATACGATTTCTTTAGACTCACAACGACTTTCTAGCCGTAACGATTTCTATAGTCCCCCCATACGATTTCTTTAGTTCTCGTAACGATTTCTTTGAAACTCGTAACGACTTGATAGCCGTAACGATTTCTTTAGTTCTCGTAACGATTTCTTTGAAACTCGTACGACTTGATAGCCGTAACGATTTCTTTAGTTCTCGTAACGATTTCTTTGAAACTCGTAACGACTTGATAGCTGTAACGATTTCTTTAGTTCTCGTAACGATTTCTTTGAAACTCGTAACGACTTGATAGCCGTAACGATTTCTTTAGTTCTCGAAACGATTTCTTTAGAGTTCATAACGACTTGATAAGTGTTTATAACGATTTGCTATAACTCATAACGATTTCATCATTATAATTTAATAATGCTCTGTCATAACGATTTGTCTGTTATCATATAACGATTTCATAAGTCATGAAGGCATCGGGATTGTTCATATCGACTTTTTTGCTGTATCAGTATAATGCTCTTTAATAGCGTTGAAAAATCAAAGTCATATCTCGTCTGTTGACTGCTACACATTAAATGCTCTCTGATCGTATCTCCCATGCATGCAGACAATATCTTCCACTTTTATGCTACTCTGTCTACGTCCTTTTTAGACAGAAAGGAGCTTTGCTATATATTGCAATATCTGTTCAAACTGCAACTAACAATCGACGACAGTCCTAGCTGTCCTCTATTTTTGTTGTGATATGCTCACAGATATCTACAAGACTCATCTGCACAACGTTGGACACAAGATACAAGATTCTAAAATATTTTTCTGGCATGTACTAAAGGATAAAAGACTGAAGATCAGAAGCTTCCTTGCTGACCAGTCTAACGTACACCTGGATGAGAGACAACGGTACTTTTAACTTTCAAATTTCAAGTAGAAGCTTAAATACAAGACTCAAGACTGAGAAGAAAATGCAACAAGAGATAACATCATTCTGAAAGAAAGAAAAACCAATTCTTCGAGTCTTCTGAGTTCCAAGCAGAGCGAAGCGACCATTCCAATTGTTTTCTTAGCTCTTTAGCTCTCAGTGTTCAAAGAAGAAATTCTTGTGAGAGCCTGTGTAGTCTTTGGAGAGAAACCAGTGTCAAATTCTCTTTCTCTCTCGAGGCTTGTTTGCTTCAGCTTGTAGCTGGTTAAGCTAGTGTCTGAAGCTTGTTCTTAAACTTCGTTTCTTTGGTTTGTACCCTTCTGGACGAAGGAAGACCTGGTGGTATCCAGGGTGTTTGTTTTCCCTTCAAGTTGAAGGAAGACCAGTTGAGGCTGGGTGTAAGGATCCGTGAGGGGGATAGTACCCTAATTAGTGAAATCCTGAGGCATTGCTCAGGGACTGGACGTAGGTCTCCTGTGGAGAGGAGTTCCGAACCAGGATAAAAACCCTTGTGTCTTGTGGTTGTGCTTATGTGCGTTTGCTGTCTTATTTCGTCCAACTCTAACGTTTGTTTAAGTTGTTGTGTAATCTTTTTAGTGAACATGGTTTTAATCAAAGATCAATTTTAAATAACCCATTCACCCCCCCTCTGGGCTAGCTAGCTGGGCAACAAGTGGTATCAGAGCGAGTCTCTTCGACAAAGAAGAAGATCCAACGATCTGAAGAGTAAGATCCATGGCAGCCCAAAGTAACTTCGAAGGTCAGTCAGTCAACAGGCCTCCCTTGTTCGATGGAGAAGATTACACCTACTGGAAGACAAGAATGGAGTACTTTCTACAAGTCCACGATTATACAATATGTCCATTGTGGAAGGTGATCTTCTAGTCACAAATGCAAAGGCTCAGTGGACAGATGACGACAGGAGAAGAATATCCTTAAACTGCAAAGCCAAGAGTATTCTGTGCTGTGCCCTCAGCAAGAAAGAATTCAACAGAGTTTCAGCCTGCAAATCCGCAATGGAAATGTGGGAAAAGCTCAGGATTACCTATGAAGGGACAGACAAAGTAAAGGAGACAAGAATCGATATTCTTGTGGCTCAATACGAAAGATTCCAGATGCAGTCAGGTGAATCTATAACTCAGATGTTAGTAGATTCACAGATATTACAAATGGATTAGCTGGATTAGGAAAAGTTTACAATGCACCAGACATGGTCAGGAAGATCCTCAGATCTCTGCCATCCTCATGGACTCCAAAGGTAACAGCCATTGAGGAAGCCAACGATCTAAAGCTAATGTCATTGGAAAAACTAATAGGATCCCTGATGGCTCACGAGATAAACATGGAAGATTAGGAGAATCCTCCAGCAGAAGGAAGCAATCAAACGCTCTCAAAAAATGAGATATATCAGAAGAATCTTTGGATAACAGTGAAAGTAGTAAAGACAGTGATGATGAAGAAGCCATGCTGTCTCGAAGACTTCAAGAATCTTAGCAAAGAAGAAAATTCCAGTCTGGGAGAAGATTTTTCAAGAAGAATAAAGATCACAGAAAACTGAAGTAAAGGATTCAAAGAAAGGAGAAGTGATTTGTTATGTGCAAAAAGCCTGGACACATAAAGGTAGACTGTCCAATGCTTAAGAAAAACGTCACAAAAGAAGGATAATTTCAGAAGGTTTAAGAAGTATAAAAAGAAGGCAATGGCAGCTGCTTGGGAGAATAGCAGTGACTCAGACAGTGAGTCAAGCTCTAGCAGTGAAGATGAAGAAGCCAACCTGGCTCTCATGGCCAACACCGAACAAGGTAACCTCTGACTCCTCGTTTGATTCCTGCAATGATTCAGATTCTGATAATCTAGAAAGTGCTTTTAATGAACTCTATGATAATATAAAGATATGTAAATTACTTAAACTAGTAAGAAAATGTAATCTGTTTAGAAAATACAAATTCAGACTTAAAACCGAAAATGAAGAACTTGAAAACATAAATAACTGAACATAAAAGAAGAAATGAATTGTTATGTGAAGAATTAAAAGAGAAAACAGAAAATAATTCACTTAGAAAACAAGAAGACTTAAGTGGACTTAAAACAGAAATAGAAGACTAAATAAAGAAAATGAACATTTAACAAGCACCATAATAAGTTCACAAATAATAAACCTCTTCTATTGATAAACGGAGCTAAAAGATCAAACAAAAAGAAACATGGGTTTGGTTACACTCCTCAGAAAATGAAGAAACAAAAGTCTTTCCTAACACTTATCCAACCCCTGAGTTTATATCCGAAAAAGACAAAGAACATAAAATTTTAAATACACCCCAGTTGAAAGAATAACTAGAATAACCTGCTGCAATCTTTGTAACAAACTAGGACATAACAAAGCAACTTGTCCCACTAAGAACAAAAAGTGGATAATAAAAGAAAAATCAATGATACTAACCCATCAGGACCCAAAGGAACTTGGGTACCTAAAACTTAGTGTTTAAATTTCAGGGAAATTCAAGAGCATCCAAATGGTATTTGGACAGTGGATGCTCAAGGCACATGTCAGGCAACAAGAAGATTTTCGTTGATCTCCAAGCTAAGAAGGAACAGTTACCTATGGAGATAATGGAAAAGGCACTGTGATAGGAAGTGGGTCCGTGAACATCAAAGGAAATCATTATTGAAGACGTAATGCTGGTCAGATTAAAACACAATCTCATCAGCATCAGCCAGTTGTGTGACAAAGGCCATCAGATTCAGTTCCAAGAATCAAAGTGCAGTATATAAAGGATGGTGCAGTCATATTTGAAGCTTACAGAGAAAGAAACTTGTATGTTCTCTATCTCGAGGAACTCAAGAATCAAGATGTCTGTTTGGCAGCCAGCAAAGATCAATCAACAGAGCTGTGGCACAGAAGATTGGGTCACTGCAGCTTGGACTTTTAAACAAGCTCAGAAAAAGAAATCTAGTGGAAGGACTGCCAAAGGTCAACTCAAGAATGGATAGTATCTGCAGACCTTGTGCAAGAGGAAAGCACACCAAGAGCTCTTTCAAATCAAAGACTATAGTAACCACCTCAAAGCCCTTAGAACTACTTCATATGGATCTATTTGGGCCAATGAGGACTACCAGTCTAGGAGGAAAGAATTTTGGATTTGTCATAGTTGACGATTATTCAAGATTTACTTGCGTATCCTTTCTAGAACACAAAGATGACACCTTTGAAAATTTTGTCAGCTTCAGTAGGAAAGTTCGGAAAGATCAGAAGTTCACCATTATCTCTATTCGATCAGATCATGGTGGTGAGTTTCAAAATGAAAAGTTTGCAAAGTTCTGCAATGATCAAGGAATTGAGCACAACTTCTCAGCACCAAGGACACCTCAACAGAATGGAATTGTTGAGAGGAAAATAGAACTCTTTTGGATATGGCAAGAACCATGTTATCAGAATATGACTTGCCAAGATATTTTTGGGCCGAAGCCATCAACACTGCTGCTTGCTACATCATTAACAGGGAGATGATCAGCCGATTCTGAAGAAGACTGCTTATGAACTCTACAAGGGAAAGAAACCAATGATCAGCCACTTCAGAATATTTGGATGTCCTTGCTTCATCCACAACAATGGAAAGGGACTTGGTAAGTTGGATGCCAAATCAGATGAAGGCATCTTTATTGGGTACTCTTCTAAACCCAAAGGTTATAGAGTTTTCAATAAACGTTCATTATTAATTGAACAATCTGTACATGTTATTTTTGATGAATCTAACCCTTCCTTGAAAGGAAGAATTAGTGACATTGATGATGCAGATGACTTGTCCGAAAAATTAAAGAATACCTCAATTAGGACAAGGAAGATCCTCCTCTGGAAGAACTGCAGCAAACTGAAATTCAACATGAAATCTTCCAAAAGATGGAGACATCAGAAAGATCACCCTCCTGAGAAATATATTGGTGATCCATCTGTAGGGGTAAGAACAAGAGGTAATGTAATTCCTTGTGATTATTTAGCCTTTGTTTCTCAAATAGAGCCTAAGACAGTCAATGAAGCTTTATCTGATGAATCTTGGATATTAGCCATGCAAGATGAACTAAATCAGTTCAAGAGAAACCAAGTATGGTCACTTGTTCCTAGACCATCCAATCATTCAGTTATTGGCACCAAGTGGGTGTTCAGAAATAAACTGGATGAGTCTGGAGTAATCCTAAGGAACAAGCCAGACTGGTAGCTCAAGGCTACTCCCAAGAGGAAGGCATAGATTTCGATGAAACCTATGCACCTGTAGCTAGACTTGAGGCTATTAGGATTTTACTTGCTTATGCATCTGCATTTGATTTAAAACTATTTCAAATGGATGTCAAATCAGCCTTTTTAAATGGTTTTATAAAGGAGAAGTTTATGTTGAACAACCTCCAGGTTTTGATGATACTAAATTTCCAAATCATGTATTAAACTTCATAAGGTTTTATACGGTTTAAAGCAAGCACCTAGAGCCTGGTATGAAAGGCTCAGTACCTTCTTATTAGATCATGGTTTCACTAGAGGTAAGGTAGACAGTACATTATTTATAAAATCTAAGGATAAACATATACTTCTTGTGCAAATATATGTAGATGATATTATTTTTGGATCTACTGATGAGTCTCTTTGCAAGTACTTTGAAAAGCTTATGCAGGGAGAATTCGAAATGAGCTTGATGGGGGAGCTGAGCTACTTCCTTGGATTGCAAATCAAGCAAGGGAAGGATGTCACTCATATCTGTCAAGCCAAGTACACCAAAGAGCTGTTAAAGAAATTTGGATTTGAAGGTGCAAAGCCATTATCAACTCCAATGAGCACATCAACCAGAATGGACAGTGATCAAAAGGTAAAAAGGTAGATCAAAAGAATTATAGAGGTATGATAGGGTCATTACTTTACTTAACCGCAAGTAGACCAGACATTTTGTTTAGTGTATGCATGTGTGCTAGATATCAGGCAGACCCTAGAGAGTCTCATTTAATTTCAGTAAAAAGAATATTTAGATATCCGGCTAGAACTCATGATTTAGGTCTCTGGTATCCTAGATCTTGTGAAATAAATTAGTAGGATATTCAGATGCTGATTATGCTGGATGCAAAGTAGATAGAAAAAGCACCAGTGGTTGTTGTCATTTCTTGCAGGATGCCTAATATCTTGGTCCTCCAAGAAACAAAATTCTGTAGCTCTATCAACAGCTGAGGCAGAATATGTTGCTGCTGGATGTTGCTGTACACAACTCCTTTGGATAAAGCACAACTTGAGGATTTCGGCATACATATCAAGTCAATTCCACTACTATGTGATAATACAAGTGCCATCAACCTCACCAAGAATCCAGTACAACACTCAGGACTAAGCACATTGAGGTAAGATATCATTTCATTCGAGACCATGTAGCTAGTGGCAACTTAGAAATTTCTTTCATAGATACAAATGGTCAACTAGCAGATATCTTCACAAACCCTACTGAAGAGAGATTTACATCTCTTAAAGGGAATTAGGGATGTGCGATTTGTGAAAAGATTTCTGTGATTTTATTGGCATAAAAAAAAAAATTTTTCAGATAGAAATGAAATTTCTCTCTCTTTAACAATGAGCAAAATTCAGCTTGTCTACTTCCTTGACCGCTATCGTGTTAAAAGTTGTTTGACTCGTCAAACCTTTTTGTCGCTTTCTGTCCTTACCACATTTTTGGCACTTCACTTTTCGGTAAAGTAATATTAAATATTCAAATCGTTCTGAGAACGACTTGTCTTCAACCTTTACCCTTTTCTCTTTTATTTGTTCGCCCAAAGCCGATGCCCTAACGATTCCGGCATCGACCCCCTGCATCTTTTGAAGCTTCTCTTCTTCCCGCGAAGAATCCCTCGAGAGCTTCCATCTCTTCCATCTTCCTCCTTCTCCAGAACCTTTCTCCTCTACCTATGGCTGCTCCGATGATCTCCGGAAGCATAGGGGGCTACAGTGCTGAGTATCTGTCCCCAAAGGAGCAAGAAAGGTTTACTTTTGTGAAGACGAAGATTTGTGGAAACAAGGCAAGTGGACGTTCAGAATCTTGAGAAAAGTGGATGAGCAGTTTAGTAGAAGCCTTGAGAAGGATGCATTGGATGGATGTTGTTTCTACTTTCACAGAGGTAAGCTATCCGGACCTGGTGAAAGCTTTTTTCATTTGCTTGAAGTCAGAGGCAGATGGTCCCTTGTCTCCTCAGTGAAGGGCACCCAGATCAAGATAGACCATGAATTATTGCATATTTTGTTTGGAGTAAAGACCTCTGGGCATAGTGGTGTTCACTCTGTGAATGATGAGGCGAAAGGTCTCGGCATTATAGGTCCAGGTTTCAGGTTGAAGGATGGGAAATTAGATATAAATCAGATGTCAGCTTTCAATCGTTTACTTCATTTCATTGTCTGCCAAATTATAGTTCCTCGAAGTGTTACTTTTTCTTCATGCACTAGGGCAGACTCGGACATAATGTTCTGGGTAATCCAGAACAAGGAGATCAACTTGGCCGCAGTTATGATTGAGAGAATGAAGTTTGCCAGTACTCAAATGGGAAACAAAGAGCAAACTGAATGTTTCCTTGCCTTATGCTCATCTACTCACCAAGATTTTCAAGCATTTCGGAGTAGATGTGTCTGGAGCTGTAGTAGAGAAGATGGCCAGTCTATAAGGTCCAGAAATTAAAGAAGAGTGGCTTTTCAGTGCAGAATGGGATATGGACAAAGACCTCTGTGGCAGAGGGAGAAGCATTATTGGAGATGTTCCTGAATTTCAAGAAGATGCTGCAGATCCTCCAGCAGATTCAGAAATCAGATCAGTAGTAGCAGAGCAAGTGTCAGCAGCACCAGCAGTGGCAGATCAAGCAGAGGCTTCCAGCTCACCTGTCTTGGAGGTTGAGTCTCATCCTCCAGAAGTTCATATGAAAGAAGCTGTAGCAAGTGTGGCAGATTCCTTGCCCACCTCGATAGTTGCCTCTATTCTGAGAGAGGTTATAGATTCTCTTCCCTCCACCTCAGTTGCTTCAGAAGCAGGTAGACTTGTTGAAGAAGACGTGATTTTGGAAGAAGCTCCTAGCCAAGGGGAGCAAAGTGTTGAAGAACCTAAAGTGTCAGAATCCGTGGCAGAAGGCCACTTTGTGGAAGTTGTCTTGGAAGAAGCTCCTGCCCAGGGGGAGCAAGAAGATGCTGAACTCCATGCTCCTATTCAGGGGGAGCATACTGGCAATGAGGAATCCTTAATAGAAAATGCTCCTGAGACAGTTGCACCAACTCAGGACTATCAAACTCCTGCCAGTTTTCCTGCTAGTGAAGGGCCAGTTCCAGCCATGTAAATCTTGAGGTCTTGTCCCTCAGCAGAGCAAGCAAAAGAGAGTGGCTCACAAAAGGCCAAGAAAGAGTCACAGAAAGGTAAATCTGAAGCCAATTATGGCATTACTAAAGGCTCAGGGAGATATCCTGTCCTCAGTTCAGACCAGTGTTCAAGGGATACTTGCTAGTCAAGCTTCAACTACCTCTGAGCTATCTTCAGTCAGAAATGCAATGAGGTGGTTTAATAAAGAAATGTCTGATATAAAGTCAATGCTAGCAGTTCTTTCAAGGTCTAGTGGAGTTTCTCTCTTGGAGCTACTCAGAGCAGACCCAGATGTCCCTCGGCCACCAGGGCCTCCAGCTCAAGGGCCAGCAGGGCCTTCAGCTTCAGGGTCAGCAGGACCATGTCAGCTTCAGGGTCATCAGAACCATCCTCTGCAGTCAGAGAAGGTCAAGCCAAAGGGAAAGAGCCCATGACAGCTACTAAGGCCCCTGAAACTTCTACTCTTGCAACTCCAACCCTCTCCTCACCTCCATCTCCTTCTACAGCCCCTCCTGCACCACCAACCATAAAACACCCTGTGCCTCGCACCCAACCATCTTCATCCTTCATTTCATCTCAACCTTCCTTCTCTCCCACTCCTTCTCACACCTCAGCCCCATCATCACTCTCACCTTCTTCATCTCCAACTCAGACCACTCCAGTCACCCATCTTCATCCTTCAACCCCAACACCTTTTCTATCCTCCTACTCCTCCTTCTCTGTCACCTTCCCTCCAAAAAACCTCTACTACTTGGTGTCTTTGACACAAATCTGCCGGATGATTTTGAAAGAAACACCCTCATCACTATTCTCTCCACTGCCTCTCATATCCACAGGACTGATCCTCCCAGTCCTGCCAAGAAAAAGAGGAAATCTTCCTCCTATCTTAGCACCCCCTCTGTACCTTTATTCCCTCCTCTTTGGTATTCTCTTACCCTCGCCCTAAGAGAAGACCTATCTACAGGGAATATCTTCAAAAGTGCATCCTCTCCACCGTCTATGGTATTCCTTTCCTCAACCTCTCTGAGCATCTAACCATTATTCTTCCTCTTACCCAGCTGTCCCCACCCTCAAAAATCCAAATCTTTGAGGGCACTGAGTTCAAGAATGAAGATCAGTGGGCAACTGTCAAGGGCAATAAGGCTCAGTATGAAAAGTACTTGAGTGCCAGGGCCGGATCTCTTACCCATAGAGCTCACCCACTCACTTTTTCTGAGTGGTTCATCATTCAGCATAAGAACTCATGGGGTCCCTTTATTCTAAAGAGATTCGTATTGCCAGGAACTTTCAGCTGTACAGTGATTTTTGCTATTTGAACAAGCTGCCTGAAGTACAGTTCTACCAATTTCATTCAGCCTTAGTGGTGCTGAGATCAGAACGTCCAGTAAATCTTCCCCTCTCAGTGGACTTTGCCAATCTCAAGTTGACTCTCCAGTTCTTCTGCCAAAGCTACACTCTTTAGTGTTTGACTCAGATGCTGGATCCCATGCACTGGATATGTTTGCTAGGCAGATGGTCCATTTGTCAGCCAAGTTGGGCAGATTACCCTCCTTCTTGCGGTTCATTTTCAGAGAATATCACTCTGGCCGCATCTCTTCCCAAACCTTGGCCCCACTCATTTCTGAATGTGAAGGCTTACTCCCACCATATGGAAACTCTCTACAAGGAACCCCATCTTCAATTACAGGCAATCAACAGTTCCTTGGTTCGTCAAGCTAGCCCATTCTCTCAGCCGAAGCCTTCATGGATCTCAACTCCATAACCCCAATTCAAGAGATCTATGTTCAGCGGGCAGCCAGATATACAACCTTCTATGCTTTGAAGCAGGATCTGCTTGATCAGAAGATTTTCTATCCAATCTCTCTGGATAGATTTCTCCATCGTGCCAGCTTTGGAAGAGCACTTACTTCAGATTCATCTTGGACCCACATCAGTATGAAGAATTCCTGGAAAAGCAACGGCAACTTTACATTCAAAGGGCCATTCCATCCATGGTCCTAATTTTTCGTTGCCTCTGGAGTTTTCCAACAAACATTTGAAGACCTTGAGATCAAGGCATGGGCTGTCATCTCACAGCATGCCTCTTTATTGTCTCCTATGTACTATCTTCCTCCACTAATACAATGATTTCTCTCTTCTTTGTCTCATCGCCTATCTTTTTTACTTATTGACAAAATGGGGGAGAAAACTAAAGCTATTCTGAAAAACATGTTTGTTTGTTATATGATGTTTAGTATATTTTGTCATCATCAAAAAGGGGGAGATTGATGACCAAACTTCCCCATATAAATTAATTCAGTTATTTATATATATTAATTTGATGATTAACAAAATAGTACTAATGAATTACTTGACTTTGAGAACAGGAATAAAAGAAAAACAGAAAGTTCAAGACAATCAGGTAAGTCTCATTTCATGTTTTGTCAAGTCATTGTATCAACTTCTTCACACCTCAATCGACTTCTATTGATAAGCAGAACGATTTCCTTTTTTGACCGAAAAGTCAAACAAATCGATACCGTAACGATTTCTTTAGAACTCACAACGACTTTCTAGCCGTAACGATTTCTATAGTCCTTATAACGATTTCTTTAGAACTCACAACGACTTCTAGCCGTAACGATTTCTATAGTCCTCGTAACGATTTCTTTAGAACTCACAATGACTTTCTAGCCGTAACGATTTCTATAGTCCTTATAACGATTTCTTTAGAACTCACAACGACTTTCTAGCCGTAACGATTTCTATAGTCCTTATAACGATTTCTTTAGAACTCACAACGACATTCTAGCCGTAACGATTTCTATAGTCCCCGTAACGATTACTTTAGTTCTCGTAACGTTTCTTTGAAACTCGTAACGACTTGATAGCCGTAACGATTTCTTTAGTTCTCGTAACGATTTCTTTGAAACTCGTAACGACTTGATAGCCTTACGATTTCTTAGTTCTCGTAACGATTTCTTTGAAACTCGTAACGACTTGATAGCCGTAACGATTTCTTTAGTTCTCGTAACGATTTCTTTGAAACTCGTAACGACTTGATAGCCGTAACGATTTCTTTAGTTCTCGCAACGATTTCTTTAGAGTTCATAACGACTTGATAAGTGTTTATAACGATTTTCTATGACTCATAAGGATTTCATCATTATGATTTATTAATGCTCTGTCATAACGATTTGTCTGTTATCATATAACGATTTCATAAGTCATGAAGGCATCGGGATTGTTCATATCGACTTTTTTGCTGTATCAGTATAATGCTCTTTAATAGCGTTGAAAAGTCAAAGTCATATCTCGTCTGTTGACTGCTACGCATTAATGCTCTCTGATCGTATCTCCCATGCATGCAGACAATATCTTCCACTTTTATGCTACTCTGTCTACGTCCTTTTTAGACAGAAAGGAGTTTTGCTATATATTGCAATATCTGTTCAAACTGCAACTAACAATCGACGACAGTCCTAGCTGTCCTCTATTGTTGTTGATATGCTCGCAGATATCTGACACAGACTTATGCACAACGTTGGACACAAGATACAAGATACTAAAATTTTTTCTGGCGTGTACTAAAGGATAAAAGACTGAAGATCAGAAGCTTCCTTGCTGACCAGTCTAACGTACACCTGGATGAGAGACAACGGTACTTTTAACGTTCAAATTTCAAGTAGAAGATTAAATACAAGACTCAAGACTGAGAAGAAAATGCAACAAAGAGATAACATCATTCTGAAAGAAAGAAAAACCAATTCTTCGAGTCTTCTGAGTTCCAAGCAAGAGCGAAGCGTCCATTCCAATTGTTTTCTTAGCTCTTTAGCTCTCAGTGTTCAAAGAAGAAATTCTTGTGAGAGCCTGTGTAGTCTTTGGAGAGAAACCAGTGTCAAATTCTCTTTCTCTCTCGAGCTTGTTTGCTTCAGCTTGTAGCTGGTAAGCTAGTGTCTGAAGCTTGTTCTTAAACTTCGTTTCTTTGGTTGTACCCTTCTGGACGAAGGAAGACCTGGTGGTATCCAGGGTGGTTGTTTTCCCTTCAAGTTGAAGGAAGACCAGTTGAGGCTGGGTGTAAGGATCCGTGGGGGGATAGTACCCTAATTAGTGAAATCCTGAGGCATTGCTCAGGGACTGGACGTAGGTCTCCTGTGGAGAGGAGTTCCGAACCAGGATAAAACCCTTGTGTCTTGTGGTTGTGCTTATGTGCGTTTGCTGTCTTATTTCGTCCAACTCTAACGTTTGTTTAAGTTGTTGTGTAATCTTTTTAGTGAACAGGTTTTAATCAAAGATCAAATTTTAAATAACCCATTCACCCCCCCTCTGGGCTAGCTAGCTGGGCAACATGATTTCTGAATGACTGTGTGAATTTTAGAAATTTTGGAAAAATAAAACCAACGAGCATCTTGCTCTGTTTTTAAATCTCCACTAAATTGTATATGCAAATTAATTCTAGAAATTATGTGATGCTATGACTATTAAACACAGGTTTTTGAACTGTTAAATACGACTATAACACTGTGAATCCATGATTTATTGAGTTATGAATAAACACGTAGAATGACTATTTTAATTTCTATAATTATGTACAGTCCAAAAAATATGAAAATTTGTATGCATGATGCTTGGCCTGTAGGCAGTCTGTGGTAAAAATTTCATGTGAATTGAACAATAGTAGATACTGATTTTGTTATTCCATGGTGAAATGACCAATTAAATTATGCTTAATGTAAATATTGATTATTAGATAAATGCAGCATGGTTAGGTTAGTTTGTGACTGATTTGATTTTGCTAACAGTAGTATTATGCTAGGAGACCTGAACCATATGCATACATGGAAATTGATAATATTGTATTAAACGATGTGAAATTAGTTGTGTGTTTAAAAGTGGAAATATGTAACTATGCCATGGGTGACACTACTACCTTAGAGGGCTGAGGAACTGTACCGTAGTAAAGTCCCTACGGGAAGGTTCATATATGTGTGATGTCCCATGGGCATTGGGATTAAATCTTGGAGGTGACAAGTACCACTAGTTAGGGTGGAGAGTGCTTCTCCAGTTATGTGCAGTAACTATAATCTATCACTATATTGCCTAGGTGATAGGTATATGTGTGAATGAGATAAGTGTGTGTCCTTCTAGAGGTAGTTTGACTACGTGTCATGACATGTAATGAGAATAATGTGATTTTTATTATATGTGAAATGTGCATGTGTAAAATGTGTAAATGATCCTGGAAATGTGAACTAATGTGATAATATATGAAATTGTGAACCAATTTATAATGTGTTATATCCATGTCAAAACAACAAGCTATTCCTGTTTATAAATGTGTTATGAATGTGCGAATGTATATAGAATCCATGTTAGGAATATCTCTTCCAATATGTGCAATACCATGCTTAACTTATCTTTATAATGTAGCATGAATGGAACAAGTGTTGACTTAAGATAGCATGTTAAAGAATGTTTAGAAAGCATGTGATAGGTTTACTTTACTGTGAAAGAAACATAAGGATGTACCATGTATTATAAACTTGTAGAAGTATCATGTTTAGGTTTTCTTTAAGAGGTTGTCAATCCATGTTATACGTATTAGTTGTTTTGTTTAAAAGGTAAAATGTCCATGTGATGCATGTATGCTTAATATGAATGGAATTACTTACTGAGTCTTTTAGACTAACTCTTGCTTCAGCGACAGGTGCAGATATCTCTACTTCTTCCGAGGAGATAGTCAGGAGTGACTCGGAGCGTGAGTAGGAGATCTTCGTGGAGATTTGCATTTTTGTACTATTTTTTCATAAGTATGTAATAAAGGACGACATGTATTTAAGTTGTGGACAATGTATTTTATTTAAATTTCTCAGTTATGAAATAGTTAGTTTCCTTTTGTTCTATATGGACTGTGGATAAAATGTGGATGATGGAATAGAATGATTAATTTCAGTTCTTTCTATTCCGCTGTTACATGTTTATATTTGTGTACATCTCAGCCTATTGAATGTGTTGGGTAAATATCCCACTGTAGCGACGTTCTCTATATCGATGTGGGTTGGTATAACCGTACCAGTATAAGGAGGGTCGTTACACGTTTTGCAGCAGCAAACAGCAATTGGCACAACAAGCCGAAAGTTTCTGATTGTTGGGAGACGATCAGTGGTGGATCCACCATATATATTAGATTGGAAAATATATATTATAAAGATAATTTTTTACTGTGATTACTACAACAAAATTAGACTATATTTACGGCAAAAAATCATTAGTGTTACACGAAAAAATGTAAGTAAAGACTTATACTTACGGAACTACTTACATCAACAAATTAATGGCGTAGTAACCGATGCTATAAGTCTAACTACGATTTTATCAACCGTAAGTGTTACCATTGACTTAGAGTCAAAACTATATGACCGTAGGTGTAAAAATCATTATACTTACATAAAATAATCGTAAGTAGATGTACCATAAGCTGTAAGTGTAAACACAACAATACTTACAAATAAAATTGTAAGAATTTAATTATTAACACGTACTATATTTATTGAAATGAACAGTAGTTATTCATCTTTTTTTTTTTGCAATTATTACACTTTTGAAATGTAAGTAGTAAGAATTGAACCATAACAAATCTTTCATGCAATAATAATATCTATAATATTTCATAGCTATAATTATAAATATATTACCTATTTTCCTATCAATTTTCATCATTCTCTCACATACATTCTAATATAATACATAATTTCATGTGATTCATCTACATCATTTTCCATCATACATCCATCATTCATCCATCTATACAAGCATCAGTTACCAACCATAAAAAAATAAATGGAATTATGATTCCATCCATTGCATAAGAAAATTTTCGTATCATGTCACAATAAGAGTACATTTTTTGTCATATAGACAAAAAATATTGTTCAACAACATAACGTAAAACCTCTTACATCTACTACCAACAAAATGAGTGATACACTGCAGATCTATCCCTTCCATGTCAACAAAATGATTTGATATAAACATCATCTTGAACCTATAGAAGGAAAAATATTTGAACATGTTCGAACAAAAGTTGTTGAGATAAACTAGTGGGAATAGTGTTGAATGATGCAGATCCCACCTCTCCCGTCCTTGGAAATGGACCATCAACAGTCTTCTGAGTAGCTAAAAACAAACAAACAATAAGACCAGATTAAATGAGTCATGATCGTGATAGCATGGAATGAAGTTTAAAAAAATAGGAAAAAATAACAAGAATGAATTTGTTTACCAGTGATAGAGTGCACAGTGGTCATCAAACCCCAACAAGACCTGAAACTTTTCTTTAAAACAAAATGGATCACGGAGTTGGATTTGATGCTCAAGAAACACCTTCGCATGTATCAATGTATTCTGTGTACTAGAACATGGAGATATAAATGTACCTTGGCAAGGGGAGCCATGGAGTTCATGGTGCAACTAGTATTTGACACAATATCAATGTCAGCCATGTACTCGTGCTCATTAACACCATCCACAAACATGGAAGCATCTTTTCGAAGAGTTGAGATGACAACTTTTTTGGCACCACCCTATTAAGAAAATAAGCTATTTGCAAAATGTTTTGGCCCGACTGAGTCATGGGCATTATGTTCCTTCAAAAGAAGTGAAAGAAAGAAAAACTCTACATGCAACTGCAATTTCTATCACACAAGAAATGAGCAACTTAATACAAAAAATGGACCAACATAACCCATCATCATTAATATCCACTTCTCAATACTTCAAAACTCATAAGATCAAATAATTTATCATGTTGAACATTAAATTTTACTTCGACCTGAGCAAAATGTTTGGAACATGTATATATATGAAGACATATACTGGAGTAAGAACAATTTGACCCAACACACAAGGACATGGAAGACATTTAGCTAGTGTTATTTACCTTAAAATAAGCTAATATATGAAAATTAATGAATGAGTTGAAATTTTACATTCAATCTAGTAATTTAAAGAACAGTATGAGTATGGTGGTGGATGAACCTTTACAAGTCTGATCTGAAGCACATAATTATGCTTATTAAAAAACACATTTTAATTTTCATACAAGGCTTCTTAATAAGCAGTTGTTTTTAGAATTGCAAAGCAAAGAATTGTTATTAACATTCAGATGAGGAGCATCTTTACTTTTGTCTGTGAAGACACCATTGATTCAACAACATATTCAGCACCACCTCACCCCAAGGATTCTCTTCAGATTCCTATCTTCACTAATAAAATAATCACATAACATGCAGGTGAAAAATATTTCAATAAAGCATAAAAAAGGAAATTAAAGATACATGGATCCAAAGACAACAACTTCCTTCTCGCCAAAGAGCAGGGTCTCAGAATCCTTAACCTTCAATTCCCTATACTTCCATGAACTATGTATTGTGTCATATTTAAACATGAGGTGTCAAAGAAGATTAAATCCAAAAAACCTAGACAAAACAGTTAGAACTTGGGTGCTCATGACACCTATGGAGGGAAACAGAAGTTAATCTAAGATCGAAATAAAACAACATCCAAAACAGTGATGGTACAGTCCATAACGACGTCAGTAAACAATGCGACCAAGAAAAACTTGCTTTCCCAAGAATAATCACATAAATTGAGTATCACTTGTCACATAATTAATCGAGTATCAATTACTTTCTGAGATCAGATCAGACAAATAGAGAAAAATTCTTGTCAAATACAATATATCTTAAGGAGTTGTATATGGACAATCGAAAAAAGCTGCTAGTTCTGACTCTCCAACGCTCAACATTAGATTTAACGATAAAATAAACTAGGACAGAGAAAATCACACTAAACGGATCCACATCCATAGGATCGATAGATCACTTCATGCATGATCTGATTTCTCCAAACACTCGATTCCTCACAGAACCACACAAACAGTAATTTACAAGGTAACATGCTCAAGACAAGATTTCAGAAATTTTAATAATTGCCACATGAACGAAAATCATCAAAATTAAAGAACATGATCCAATAGAGATACTTTACCACATATAATGTTTACAATATATCCTCATGTCAAAAAATCTGGAAAATATTATAAAGAGCA
>JACBKR010005355.1:0-18883 GCA_014218235.1 Colocasia esculenta | reverse complement strand
TTTTTTCAATTTAAAAGACATTGTGCACGGCCATCATATGTTCTCTTGATTTCGTTCACATACCACACCAAACGTTTATCATTGCTATGAGACCATGCAGAAATAAAATATCTGGTAAATTACTTCAATAATTACATATTATTAACCCATGATAATAATGACATTGTCTTCGTTTTTTACGTTGATTTGGAATACCGTTACTTGCCGCTCCACTGTTCTCGAATTCCTCTAGATCGTCGAGCACTTGTTTTTTTTACACACTACTCTCTTGACAAGTTGGAACTCTCTCTGTTGGACATTCCATTCTGGCAGACAAGGGACCTTTGTTAAGACCTCTATAAGACTCCGTACTCTGTGGATTCTCTCATGGAGACCGAGCTAGTTTACCCTAATACCTATAACACCCTTAGGATCAATATGATCCAAACGGCTTTAGAAGTTCTCTCTTACCTTGAGATTACGCCGGACCTCTAACCTGTGCATTACATGGCCAGTGGAAGTTAGTGAATTCTACCTGACTGCCAACACCATCACGTGTGTTGCGCACTGTTACTATCGCCTGTTTAAACCGTCGCTTTATGTGTATTGACCCATAGTTCTCATCTATACTCTACTCGCGTCATCTATTCACACTCTCTCTACTTTCTCGTCTATTCATCAAGTGCTCTCTCTATATTTCTTGGTACTCTCTATTGGCCATTTGACTGACTGTCTAAAGATAAACAATATCACTAATGCCTAGCAAAATATTAGGGGCCCAGTCTGGTCCTGGGAGGTGCGCCCAAAAGTGCTAGTGCCCGCGGTTAATTGACCAGAGTGTTTGGCATTACACTCAAGTGCTATCTATCTTGACTATGTATATGACAATCAAGTGCTATGCTATACTTGACTCGTTGTGCCATCATGATCTATATTGTGCTATTTGTGCCATGGCCTTCTTGCTCTTTGTGCGATATCTGAACTTGTGCTATCTCGAATCATGCTATTGTGTTATCTCTTACTTTACTTGACTCTCTCTTTATCGTTAGTGACTCTGCTTTTAATATATTATCATGTAAAGTTGCCCGTGTTGCCTAGCTAGCAAGCCCAGAGGGGGGGTGAATGGGTCTTTTAAAAAATAATGGTCAACTAATACATGTTCACAAAAACATTCACACCACACACACTTCGATTGCGGTTAGTGTTAGTAAGAATGAATGCAAAGATAAGCACATACACTGCACGAATTATCCTAGTGCGGACCTCCTCTCCACAGGAGTCCTACATCCAGTCTCTGAGCAATAACTCAGGATTTCACGAACAAGGTACAGTCCCCCTGAAGGACACTACACCCCCAGCACCCCAGCCGTCTTCCTTCACACGAAGGGAACAACACCGTGGAACCCACCAGGTCTTCCTTCACACGAAGGGAACAACACCCTGGAACCCACCAGGTCTTCCTTCCAACCAAAGGGCACAACAAGAAAAGTGTTCAGGGATGAAGCCCCTAGATCAAGCTTATAGGGCACAACTTGATCTGAAGCTAAGAACTGAGAAGAAAAGATCTACAACAAAGAACTCTTCTCAGAACTAAAGGCTCTCTCACATATCTACACTTAGCATAGAGAGCAAGAGCTAGACAAATGGGATTCTTGGCTTCGCTCTTCAGAAAGCTCACAGAAGGTTGTAAGCGCTGTATCACAGTTGTTGTCCTTCATCTGGAGCTTCAGTCTTCTATATATATCCCCTTTTCAAATTCGAACGTTGAAGTGTCCGTTATCTCTAAGCTTTGGTGGACGTTAGACTGCTTAGCCTTAGAAGTTTCCAGTCAGAGGTCCTTTATCCTTTCATGCACGCAAAGAGAGGATCTTCTGTAATATCCTTTGGCTTCTATTTTGTCCAACGTTGTTGTAGACACCCCGGTTCTGGCTAATTGGCTGAGCCATATTTCTTGTTATCTTAGTGGGCCCCTAATTGGTCACTCACCTTGAGCCCATCATTAGCCTTGTTTTGAGCCCATTAAACCATTAAAATGCCTTGAAATCCCGCATATTATCACTTTGAGAGAGTCCTTGGGCATAATAATCTATCCTATCATATGGTTGGCTGATAATTCATGGTTATTTCGGATTTATTGTCGCGACGCATAATGGCAACCGCGTCTCTATGTCACGACGGTTTTGGCTGCCGCGACAGCCCATGCATTATCCATGCACGTGGGCAACACTGTCGCGTCGCCCCGCCCCGTCGCGTTTCTAATCGCGGTCCTACGATATGTCGCGACAGTGACCGAGCCCTCTGGCCACCATAACTGCCCCCTATTTATCCTCTTATGAATCCAGCTTAATCCCTAAGGATTATCTCCCCCTCTTGGGGCGAAACTCCGGCCCTAGGGACTCTCCTTTGCATTCCTAAGGACTCTCCATCTGTTTTTAATAAGGCTTTATCTCCCATTTTAATTTCTGAGCCATTTAAAGGAGATAATATCATTTTTTGCTCACTCCAAGCTCTATAAAAACAAGGCCCCTCCTCAAGGACGGGGAGAGCCTCATTACCACTCCGAAGGGCTGCCAAAATTTCCTCTCAACCATACTTAGCCTTGCAGCCACCAATTTCCTTCATTTTTCTTCACCTTCCACTCCACAAAGCTCATTCTTTTATCATCAATGGAGCTCGTGACGTGAAGAGGGCGACTCCAGCATCCTCCTGAAGCTATTGCTCACCATCGGGACAGCATCCACGCCAGGGAGTCGCCCTAATGGGGCTCACCTCCTTCCTTCTTCTTCCTTTCTCTCTTCATGCATTTCTATGATTATTTTTTTAATAGAGCACATTCACCATCAACCCCACTTTCCCACACCCCAGGGTTTAAAACCACCCCAGGTGCATTCCCACCATGATCCCCCCTTCCCTTCATTTTTTGAATAGATACTATGCTTAACATATTCTAATAGGGTGTTTTCTTTGTGTTTTTTCTTTGATTGGCAGGCAAACAAGTGAGATCTACGAGAAGCTCTTGTTCTCTAGCCGGCTGGAGGATGAGAAGAAGGTCCATACCCAATCTCTCCCGCATTCAGAGAACGCGACGGCTGAGGGTGACGCGACATGAGACGCGTCAGTGCAGGCTGACGCGATATCAGTCTATCGCGGCGTCCACGACGACCGCGACACCAGGTATTTCTCCGTCCATCTCTTTTCCTATTCCTAGTTTAGCTAGCCATCATTCTCTTATCCAGGCAGCTTACTAGGTGGCGATCACATTCCATATTTCCATACCATTAGATTTAATATCCATTCGTGTGTCGAAGGGAAGCACATCCCTGTGATTACCCTTTTGGCGATCACGGTGGGACACTCACTGCCACCCTCGTGGATTTTTTTGACTGCTTGCTTGCCATGTTTGTTTGTTTTCTCACTTTAGTGCCCTGTTAGTCTCTTGTTCTACGTATTTTCGTGTTCTGTTCTTATCGCGACCTATCGCGGCGACGCGATCAGGTCGCGTCGTTGGTCAAGGACGCGTTATCAGGTCAGTCTCCTCTTCTTTTTATCTGTCCTTTCTTGTTTCCGTCAGATCATGCATCCCTCTGATATCTCCTTGTATCATGTGTTGTCGCATTTCTGAATGTTAAAATCCTGCTAGAAACCGGATTTTCCTTTTATTTTTACTTGTAAGTTTTCGGTTCTAGTCGCGGCGCACATCGAGGGCGCGACAAGGTCGCGTCGTAGAGGGGTGTCGCGTTATCAGGTATGCTTTGTATGTTACTGTTTTGAATCATGAATCGGTCTCTGTGTGCTTCATGGTTCATGTAATATTGATTTGCTATTTTTTTGTGTGTGTTCTCATTTAATAGGGTAGTCTGTTTGACATATTTGAGGACCTTTTGGTGTTTTCGGGCATCTGTTCCTATCGCGACAGGTCGCCCTGTCGCGATAAGGTCGCGGCGTATACGGCTGCCGTGACTCTACCCGAAGGCCATTTGGTCACCCTGTTTTGTTCTCATCTATCACTTGTACATACATTTTGGGCACCTAGGCCCATTGCATACACTATTGGTCCCATTGTCTAGGTTCCTCCTTGGTTGAGTGAGCCCTCTCACCTACGAGCACTCGTAGGCTGACTCGGGCCCACCTTCCGAGGACCTCCGTAAGTCCTCGTGACCGTACGCACGTTGCGGTTCACCGGGCCGGTTGTACCCGTTGTTCCCCTAGTTTGAGCCATCCCCCCATGCGTGAATTGTGTTCCGCCTTAGTCACCCCCGGAGTACTTGAGTACACACCTATTAGGGTTCCTCTTTAGCCGAGTGCAATTCAATTAAATCAATCCATTAAAAGGCTAAGTGATAACCCTAAAATCCTAACGCTTATCATATCAACTTAGGTGTTTGCTTGAGAATTCCTTTCTCGTCCCCTTCTTATGTGATTGTAATTGTTGTTGTATCTTTATTGTATTTATTTTATCCTTTTTAATTCCCCCCATTTTATCATCCTCTCATGGCTCCTTTCCACTTCACCTATCCCTCCAACCTCTCCTCCTCATGTAGACCTCTTGTCTCATGAGTCTATTCAAGTTTGGCCCAGTCCAGGGCCCATCGTCGCCCGATGAGAGTGCCCATTCCCAACCTAATCCGTCACCATCCTCTTCTATCGAGGCCGCTGAATTGGAGCGCCTCCTACTTGAAATGGGCCCTGACCAGGCCCGCGAATTGTTGTCCACCTTTGCTCTGCGGTCTTCTTCCAGGATGGGCCCAACAGGCCCACATTATCCTGCTCATTCTAGATCACCTCACATTGTCACTCCTGGATCGGGACATCCTTTTGCTCACCCCACATCATGCAGCCGGCCCATTATGCTCAATCTGGCCCGGACCTTGACTCTCGACTCCGCTCTCATTCCCAGCGGCCCTCGCTATCCACTATCCACTTCGCTCAGGACTTCCAATCCGAGTTCGAGTCCATGAAGCGAGAGCTCAGTGACCTGCGGAGGCATTAAGCCAAACCCTTCCTTCAATGATACTCTTCCTAATTTCTGTGGTCTCCGGATCCCTCCACCTTCTCAGCTCCCTGTTTATCGCAAATTCAATGGGGCTAGAGACCCTTACATCCATCTAAAGGATTTTCTCTATGAGTCTGTCCCTATCAACATGATCGCCACTTACTAGCTTATCTTTTTAGGCGGTCATTAGACGGGCCCGCTCTGAGTGGTTTTATTCCCTGCCTCTCAATGAAGCCGAGGATTTTGAAATTGTCAAAGCCAGATTCGTGCAGCAATATCAAGACCGGGCCGGGCCCGCATATTCAATGGCCGATCTAGTGGCTGAGCAGATGAAGCCTGATGAAGAATTCGCACTTATGCTGACCGTGGCGTCAGATGTCTGCGCATGTCCAGATGCACATCCCAGAAGAGGAGAAAATCAAGCTTATCATTGCTAATGCAACGCCCATGTACCGCCACATCTTGGCTATGAACAATATCACATCCATGCAACAATTATACAGCCGTGCTCGCTTTGTTAAAACCCAACTCTTTGACTCCCCCATGCCATCCATGTTTGAGGCCCAACAACCGAATTCTTCATTTCAAGGGCCCACTTATGAGGGAGTCCAAACCCATGCCCAAGTTGACACCATCCACCACCCCATGCCAACCCACTCCACTAACCACCATGCACCTCCACCTTCATATAGCCAACTCGCCCCGCTTCCACAAGAACAACCACCTCGTCCATGTCGCAGCACCCTACCATCCACTACCCAGCCATCATGGCATTCACTTGGCCCAAAGCGAGCCTATTATCGACCGTTGCCTGAGTCCCTTTCTGATGTCTTCACGGCCCTGATGTCCATTAATGCATTGCAACTCCCTCCAGAAAAGCCAAGCTGGGACATGACAATGGACCGATCAGAATATTGCCCATACCATCGCCATCCGGGGCATACAGTCGCAAACTGTTGCGAATTCGGGATGTAATATGTAACCTGGATCTAGAGCAGAAGATAAATTGGTCTGAAATGCACAGACTCATCCTACATTGTCAAGATAAGAGCAGAGCACAAAGCCAGGGGCAGCAGCCCTCTTCATCCCAGGCAGCGGAACAGCCGCCCGAGCAGCCAGCAGCGCAACCAAGACAGCGAGCACAAGTTTCAAGGCAGTCGTCATCTCCACCAGTTCAAGGCTGACGGCACTTCTTTACTTATCCTCCAAGTGCACCACCCGCTCCATCACAACCTCAACAACCCCCTCCGCCAACCCTTGCTCAGTCTATCACCACCACACCTACCGCATCGCACCCTGATGACAAGCTGTTAGCTCGACCTATTGTGTCGGTGGGCTGTCAGTCATCTCCACCAATGCTGCAAACCACTAACCCCTCCACTCCTGCAAACCCTCCATCTTTACCCCTTGCCATCATCTCCACCCCACTACCACTTGCACCTGAGCAAGCCATTACCGCAACACCAAGGCTCGAGCAAGCTCCACTCACCTCTGAGCCCGAGCAAGAGTTTCCTACTCCCAAGAGTAAGGCTGCCTCAGCCTTTGAGCTGGAGGAAGAGCTCTCTCCGCACGAGCATATCCTTGCCATCATCCGATCACCTCACATCAAGCCCTCCGCATCCGACAAACCCACCATAGCCACCATACATCCCATCACCACATCCCAATGGAGCAGGTGTGCATCACCAGCAGCATGCCTTGAAATTACTTCCCCTATGCAAGATGGACCGAGTCAAGGTAGCCCAGTTCTGGTCATGTGTTTCGACCCTTACAACTACATCAGTCGCAAGCTGGTCTATGTCCTTATCTCGGGCACATTCAGGAAGGATGAGCTTTCATCTCCTCAGAAGAGTACTGTCAAAAAAAGTTCTCAGGCCTTAGTGCCAGCCAGATCCAAAGCGGGGACGGTAGCCATTACATTGCTTATTGGAAATGCTACCATTAATGCCATCATGACTCCTCACTCAGTTTTTTGCATATGGTTGGTCAAGAGAAGGGGTTCTCTAAAAATGTCGTGCTATCTCACGCGGCTGCTAAGGCCATCATGAATCAGCTGTCACTCAAGGGGCAAGAAGTCACACTGCACGAAGCATCCAAAGCCCTCCTGCCATGTTTCAACCTGACCAGGGGCACATTTCTATGTCATCAAGAACACTCAAGGTTTTGCCAAGAGTCCTTTGCAATTTGCCTCAGCCTGTCAGTCAGTTGGTCGTGCTAGTGCCACCCATCACACTCCCAGAAGCCTCCCCTCTCCAACTGTCAAGGGAGTTGGTCTTCATGTCTGATTGTCAGGCCAAGATGCCAAATCTCAAGTTGCTGGTACCATGCATCAAATTCCCATGGATCTGCACTATCCACCTGTCAAGGGAACCCTCTCAGCAAAGGAGCCTATTTATGGCATTCCCCCATGGGTGTCTATAAAGGTTGGATATGCAAATGATAGCCGAGGGGAAAGTGCGCACACGGCAGTCATGATGACTATAATTGATGAGAGAGCCATGTGGCTGCGGAGAAGAGTGAGGCCATCTGCCGCCTGGTCTCGCTATTTAAGAAGACATGTCAAGATGAAACCGTTGTATCTGTCTGTGAGAGCAAAGAAGCTGTGGCATCACAAGAAGAAATCTGCCAAGAAGCAAAGGAAGTTGCAATCAAGATTCAAGTTCTTCAAGAAAAATGTCGATCTCCCTATCCTGTCATCCTCTGACCTTGATCTTTCAATGCTACTCATCGGTCAATCTAGTTCCTAGAGGAGGCGCCCGATCTCTCAATCCTGGACTAGTGCCGCATTCTTCCCTCCTACTCCCTCGAGTCTTTGGACCCTCACCTATCTCCTCCACCTGAGCCGCCCGATCACCCTCTGGGTACTCAGGGTTTCTTTTCACCTTCTCCACTTGAGCTCCCTGATCATCCTCTGGGTACTCAAGATACCTTTTCATCCTCTCCTCCTGAGCCACTCGATCACCCTCGGGGTTCCCAGGTTTTCTATCCATATCCACCTGGGTCACCTGACTTTCTTCCTAGTGCTCAGGATTCACATTTTCCTCTTCCACCCGAGCCTCCTGATTGTAGGTCGGGCCCACATCCTTTAGGGACATCCAATCTTGGTCCTGATTCCTTCCTTCCACTTCACCTTCTGATCCACCAGATCCTCCACCCTCCAATCTACAGTTCCTTCCTCCAACCCCTCCTGCTCACGGGCCTGACCTGATTCCTCCCTCACTCCCTATTCGGGGTCCTGACCTTTTTTCTCATTGTTTCCGAGGTTTTAGTCCTCACTAACATTCTTCTCTCCTCCTTGTAAATCCTTTGTTGGAGGGTTCTTATCCCTCATATTCTTGTAGAGTCTTGTCTCCCTCTTATTTGTAATTGAGTTGACTCCAATTCTTGTCATCCCTACATTTTCCTGCAAATGAGCTAATTAAAATCCACCAAGATCAAGGGTCAAAGACTAATGCAGGTCATTCTTTCAATAAAGGGTCGCATTGTGCACTAAATAACCATGTAAATTTTGTTTCAACACAAAGAGCATCAAAGAGAGTCATCTCAGTTCACAACTAGAGTGGTCGAGTCGGTCTTAGGTTTATTTTGCTTTTGCAGCACTCAGGCTAGAGATTGCTCCGCGCTAGGGAACCGACATTCATCCCTGTCATTTAAGGTCACCTTAAGCAAGGATCACCACACACTCAGATGGCAACCTTAGTCGGCTCCTCTAGCAAACATCGCTGCTATTTAGGCCATACCTAGGTGGTGCAAAAGATGTTCTCTTCTTTACTCGGTCGAAGTGTAAAGGCAAAAAGACTATTTGGGCAAGGCGACCACCTAAGCACATCTTGATGAGAGAAAATCTCAAATAGGGGCGGTCAATCAAGCCTGCAAAAGAAAAGAAAAAATGAAAGAAGGACAAATGAAGGGAAATTGAGGAATAGGGCATGGCAAAGAGTGGCAGTACAGTTCCCCGCGGGACGCCCTTGAGCTCGGTCGTACGCATGTCCAAACAAGAAACAGGCACAATAAAGTGACCAAAAGTCCCTCCTCAACAGATTGAACCTCTAAGGGGTGTGCCGTGGAAGGAAACTAAACATAATTTGTCCTTTAAAACCTGCACTAGACTTATCCCCAAGATTTCTTCTCTTTCTCTCTATAAGGCTGGGTCGTCTCCCGGGTATGGCCTTTGTAGTGGCACTGTAAGCTAGGGGCAACCATCTATAGGACGCCACCATCTTAATGCACATCCGACCTTTTTGGTGGTCTTTAATGAAAGGGGAATGAATGGGGACCCCTTGCCAGTAGTTTGATCTTGCTTTAGTGATGTAGTAGCAAGGGTGAGTACCTTTCGTCTCACGTGTCCTTTTAGGAAGGGCTAACATCGGCTTTAGGCGTTATTCAAAAAAAAATAAAAAAAAAATCAATATTGCCAAAAATAAAAAAAATCAAATATTTCCAAAAATCCAAAAAATCAATATTGCCAAAAATCCCCCCAAAAATTAAATATTTCAAAAAATTAAAAAATCAAATATTACCAAAAATCCCCAAAAAAATTAGATATTTCCAAAAATCCAAAAAAATCAGATATTGCCAAAAATCTAAAAAAAAATCAAATAATTTTAAAACTCCAAAAAAAATCAAATGTTTTCAAACTAAAAATAACTTAAATGAGCAGATCTAATCATACATGCTAAGTGTGCAGGTACATTGGCTCCCAAGCATTGCTCGCTCAGATCTCCATATTTCTTCATTGCTTTTGTCTGAGTCTTGCTCACATCATCTTTACGATCTGTCTCTCCTCCTCAGTCCCATCCATGATTTGAATTTCAAGCTTATTATCCCACCAAGTCTTTCCGAAGTCCCATACATATTCTCCTTCATCTGAATGGCTCCATGAGAGGACTCTCTATGTGTGAACCTGGTTGTTCTTCAGTGCTTTGTTTCAATCATGTGGGTGACTGAGCTGTGTATGCTTGTTGTTGTTAGCTTGTTTAGTGCTTTGTTTATTGCTTCATTTACACAAAAAAACCAAAAAAAAAAAAAACAGAAAAAGCAAAACCCAAAAAAAAATGGCGAGTTCTGCGCTCCACAAGTTAGTTCAAGTAAGTATCCCTATCCCTTCTCCCTTGCATATTATATGGTACTTATGCTACTATATTATCTCAAGGACCGGCTGGTTCTCAATGTGCTCTGGGATTTGAGTTCCCCTTTACCAAAAATAGTGATAATCTAGGTGCACATTGCTAATCGCTGGATAGGCCGTTGAGTTAAATAAGTTCGGGAACGATGGATTCAGGCTTGCACTACGGTTGTAGGTAGTCTCTTGACCCGTTCTTATTTGGCTTAACAGTATTATCCTTGATATTTTTCTATTTTTTTTTCCTTCTATTTGTATTGTTTTGATGATTTCTTTTATTTTAGCCCAGCATGCATGATGTAGGACTTTGAGCTTTCTTAACTCATTCCTGACTTTTGATGAGCCCTTGTTGAGTGCCCAATCATTCCTTTTTTCAAACAATAAATCCAATTCCACTCTGAATCGGAAGGATTACCTCCGAGTGAGTTGTTCCCGTCAGTATGACAAGAACTTCCCTGTCTGGATTACCTATCCAAATTTTCCTTTTCCTTTGATCCGTTTTGGTTGCGAACCGCTCCCAGGACAGAGTCATGAGTTACCTGCCTGGCACCCACATGTCCCTCCAAAACGAAACCTGCAGGCCAATCGGCTAGGGTACCCCTCAATCGAGGGGTTGATCGTCCTCCTCTTTTCTCCTTCTTGTCCAGACTTGTGTTCTTCTTGGCATCCTGCTCGAGCAGCTGACTCGGGGCTTTCACGAAGATTCCAATTGCCTGTTAGTTAGACCGGGTGTCTCTTTACCTTGGCTCCCAATTTTCAGTCCACTCCACGTCATTCCCGTTCCGCCGTCACTTCGTGACACCTCCACTCCACTTTCGTTTCGCTTCCCTGCAAAGAGGAAGCAAGGAGGGGCAATTTGTAGACACCCGATTCTGGCTAATTGGCTGGGCCATATTTCTTGTTATCTTAGTGGGCCCCTAATTGGTCACTCACCTTGAGCCCATCATTAGCCTTGTTTTGAGCCCATTAAACCATTAAAATGCCTTGAAATCCCGCATATTATCACTTTGAGAGAGTCCTTGGGGCATAATAACTCTTATCCTATCATATGGTTGGCTGATAATTCATGGTTATTTCGGATTTATTGTCGCGACGCATCATGGCGCCGCATCTCTATGTCGCGACGGTTCTGGCTGCCGCGACAGCCCATGCATTATCCATGCACGTGGGCAACACTGTCGCGTCGCCCCGCCCCGTCGCGTTTCTAGTCGCGGTCCTACGATATGTCGCGACAGTGACCGAGCCCTCTGGCCACCATAACTGCCCCCTATTTATCCTCTTATGAATCCAGCTTAATCCCTAAGGATTATCTCCACCTCTTGGGGCGAAACTCCGCCCCTAGGGACTCTCCTTTGCATTCCTAAGGACTCTCCATCCGTTTTTAATAAGGCTTTATCTCCCATTTTATTTTTGAGCCATTTAAAAGAGATAATATCATTTTTTGCTCACTCCAAGCTCTATAAAAACAAGGCCCCTCCTCAAGGACGGGAGAGCCTCATTACCACCCGAAGGCTGCCAAAATTTCCTCTCAACCATACTTAGCCTTGCAGCCACCAATTTCCTTCATTTTTCTTCACCTTCCACTCCACAAAGCTCATTCTTTTATCATCAATGGAGCTCGGGACGTGAAAGGGCGACTCCAGCATCCTCCTGAATCTATTGCTCACCATCGGGACAGCATCCACGCCAGGGAGTCCCCTAATGGGGCTCACCTCCTTCCTTCTTCTTCCTTTATCTCTTCATGCATTTCTATGATTATTTTTAGATAGAGCACATTCACCATCAACCCACGTTTTCCCACACCCACAGGGGCTTAAAACCACCCCAGGTGTGTTCCCACCATGATCCCCCACTTCCCTTCATTTTTAGAATAGATACTATGCTTAACATATTCTAATAGGGTGTTTTCTTTGTGTTTTTTCTTTGATTGGTAGGCAAACAAGTGAGATCTACGAGAAGCTCTTATTCTCTAGCCGGCTGGAGGACGAGAAGAAGGTCCATACCCAATCTCTCTCGCATTCAGAGAATGCGACGGTTGACGGTGACGCGACATGAGATGCGTCAGTGCAGGCTGACGCGATATCAGTCTATCGCGACGTCCACGACGATCGCGACACCAGGTATTTCTCCGTCCATCTCTTTTCCTATTCCTAGTTTAGCTAGCCATCATCTCTTATCCAGGCAGCTTACTAGGTGGCGATCACATTCCATATTTCCATACCATTAGATTTAATATCCATTCGTGTGTCGAGGGGAAGCACAATCCCTGTGATTACAGTTGTATGACGATACGTAAATCTGCACGCATTACAATAAAACAATAGACAGCTAGGCTGTCTCTTGTTGTCAGTCAACGTTAGAACGAGTGTACATCAAAATAGTAATGCCAATTTACTGTTCTAGAAGACGTTTACAGAGGAAGCACGATAATGAAAAATATCGTCTGCATGCATGCAGTGATACGTTCAGTCGTAATAAATGCACAGTTGTCAAAAAGATATGCGTGAAGACTTTGACTTTCAACGTATTCAAAAATTAGCTCGAAAATCAAATCGTTATATTCCACGAAATCGTTATATGCATGACTTATGAAATCGTTATGCAAATGAGTGAATCGTTGTGCATTCATAAGTAAACAGATGCATACACAAATCGTTATATATATTAATAATCAAATCGTTAAGGACAATGTGAGTAAATCGTTGTTTACTGTATCGAATCGTTACAGCGACCAAGTCGTTATGTAACTTAATGAATCGTTACAGTGACAAAGTCGTTATGTAACTTATCGAATCGTTACGGGGATCAAATCGTTATGACGGTATAGGCAAATCGTGTGAACCAAGTCGTTACGAACAAATCGTTGTTCTTCACTTAAGAATCGATGTGAGACCAAATCGTTGTTCTCACATAAAAATCGATGTGAGACCAAATCGTTGTTCTCACTTAAGAAATTGATGTGAGAGTAAATCGTTGTTCTCACTTAAGAAATCGATGTGATAACCAAATCGTTGTGAGAGCAAATCGTTGTTCTCGCTTAAGAAATCGTTATGAAAACAAATCGTTACGATCACTTAACGATCGTTATGAAAGCAAATCGTTGTTCTCACTTAAGAAATCGTTATGAAAACAAATCATTACGATCACTTAACGAATCGTTATGAGAGCAAATCATTGCGATCACTTAACGAATCGTTGTGAGGGCAAATCGTTGCGATCACTTAACGAATCAATGTGAGAGTAAATCGTTGTTCTCACTTATCAAATCGATGTGAGAGCAAAGAAATCGTTGTGAATACTTAACGAATCATTATGAAAGCAAATCGTTGTGAGAGCAAATCGTTCTTCTCACTTATCAAATCGATGTGAGAGCAAGGAAATCGTTACAGCATATAGAAAATCGATGTGTACTTAGATAAATGTCATTCTTTGAACTTGCATTGCTACAGAGTATAATACTTACCCATTTGTCTTGTTATTCCTTGATTCATTCATTTCTTGTACCCAAATCTCATAGAAAATATGTTAGATTTAAATAATATCTTAGTTTTGTTAATCACCAAAATAATATGTAATTAATTTAAATTAAATGGGGAAAAACTGATCATCAATCTCCCCTTTTTGGTGATGACAAAACTTAACAATGAGCATAGATGATCTAAAATGAATCTAAAACGAAATTGCGGAAATATAAGAAAAATATTTCAGAAGTGCTATATTTTCTCCCCCTTTTGTCATTAAGCAAAAAAATATCAAGGTGATAAAGACAGAGAGAAAAGATAGTGAGAAAACAAGAGAGATATATTTAATTGTCCTGAGGAGTTATAGGATGTAAAAAGCAGGAGACAAAAGAGGCGTGCCGACGAATAATGGGCAAGGCTTGTCGTTCATGCTCCTCAAAATAAGCCTGAAACGCCCAGAAGAAATAGCGTAAGATGGGGCCATGTCAGGCAACATCCTTTGAATATGAAGCTGCCGCTGAGTACTCAGAAAATTGCCATATTCATCGGTGCCAAGGGAAAGTTTGTAGGTACTGAATGAACCAAAACTGGCGAACCGAAGAAATTGGTTGATCTTGATAGGATAGAATAACTTATTTTTCAAAAGATCTTGCTTCAATGCCATAAACAGCTTGTACCGCTCGACCCACTGAAGATAAGAGTCCTGAACTAAATTGATAGAATTCAGGTCCAAGAATGCTTCAGCTGTGAGAGTAGGCTTGCCGGCCTTAAATAAGGAGCTGTTCAAAGCTTCCAATTGAAGAGCTGACTGATTATAGTGCTTTTCCCAATCAGTGGGAGAAAGCCTTCCACATTCTGACAGCAGAGGAGCAAGGACTTCAGAGGAAATATGGCCTAGGTGAAATTCTCTGAAGATAAACCTTTGGAAGGATGGAAGTCGACCCTGTTGAGCAGATATCCTTCCCATGACGCGAGCGAATCTCTCAAAGATAACAGGACCTACTGAGGAGTCCATGACCAAGGAATGCAGCTTAGGAAGGAATACAGAGTCTGGAATTTGTAGGGTGGTGAAATCCACTTTGAAGGAGTAGTTGACTGGATTTTCAATTTTTAATGAAGCAACTGCTCCCTGCAACTGACCCAACTGGACTTCAGGTAACTTGTGAAGATACCGGTAATCATTGAATAACTGAAAGTACCTGATGAGCTTCACTTCCTTTTGAATGAAAGGGGCCCAGAGGGATTTGTGATGAATGACAAACCACTCAGAGAGAGTGAGTGGAGAGTCCCTGGGTGGAAACCTTTCAGACTTTGCAAGAAGATATTTCCTATAGAGAGCTGAGTGCCCTTTGGCCCACTGATCTTCAGATTTGCATATAGCCATTTTGAAGATTTTGATTGATAAGCTTTTATGAAGTGGTTGTAGGGAAGAACAACATTTAGGTGATTAGTCAGATTTAGAAAAGGAACACCAAAAATGGTGGCAAGAATACATTTTTGAAGATATTCTCGATAGAGTGGTTTCCTCTGATTTTCAATAGTGAGGGAAAACCAAAGAGGAGGAAATTTAGGTTCGGGGGGAAGAGCAAGAGCAGTGAAGAGTTTCCTCATTTTAGAGATAGGACTAGAGTCAGTCCTGTGGACATGAGAGGCACCTGACAGAACAGACTGGATGGTGGAGATTTCCAACTCATCCTCGAATTTTCTAGAAATGGACCTTTGAGTTGAGCACCTTCAGGAATGAAGGTGACAAAGGAAGGAGGAGTAGGAGGATGGAGAAATGTTTGATGAGTAGAGAAGGTGAGATGGATGGTCCATCTAAGAAGGAACAAAGGAAGAGGAGACTCCAGCAGATGATGAGGCTGGAGGGTCTTCAGAAATGAAAGGAGGTGGTGGAATGGATGTAGAGGAGGCAGGAGGAGAGGTGGATTGAGATGGAAAAGGAGCTGGGGAAGAGATGGTGCGAGCATGGGTTGTTGAAGGTGATGGGTGCTGGAGGTGTTGTGGATGAAGAGGGTGGTGAAGGAGGGGCTGGTGTTGCAAGAGATGAAGATCCATGGGCTTTAGGAGCTACAGCGGGTTCTTCTACACTTGGCTCCATATCCTCAGAAATCACTTGCCATGGTGGCCCAACTGCAATCTCAGGTGGCCCGGATGGCCCTGCCTTCACAACTTCAACAGATGCTTCCATTGCTACGGGTTCCTCTGCAATGCTCTGTGGCCCGGATGGCCCTGATGATGTCTCTGGAATATGCCCTGATGGCTCAGCTATCACGCTTTGCTGCCTGGCCTCAGAAGGCCCTGAGCTGCTAACTGGTGCAGCTGGAGAGGGAACAGGAGGGGCAGAGGAGGATTGCTCCCTCGAAGAGATCAGCTTCTTGACACTGTCAAACTCACTTTTCATCCATTTGCATAATTGCTTGAACATTCTGAAATCATCTCTCAAGTTGTGTACTTCAGTGGACAAGGCTTCAATCTCGTTAGCTGCTGAGGCTTGGTTACCGATAATAGACTGAATATCAGATTGAATAGAAGAAAGAGTTGCACTTTGCTCATTCAGTCTTTTAACAAAGGGCTTCAGATTAACCTTCAGCTAATTCTTCTTATACCTCCTATGTGCAATTCTTTTCCTTTTGCCACCTGGCCTTTCACTGGGTTCCACGAAACTATCATGCTCTTTATTGATTAAGGGAACACTTCCAGTGCCCTCCCCCTGAGGAGTTGTTTGCTCATCAACTCCTTGCTCCCCCTGAATGGGAGCATCATCCATGACTATATCATCATGAGTCACTTCTTGCTCCCCCTGACTAGGAGCTTCCTCCATAACTATCTCATCAGTGTGGCCTGATGCCACAACTTCTTGTGTTGCTGGTTTATTTGATTGCTCAGGGTCCCCCTTAGTGCTAGGGATGGATTCTAGCACATCTCTGAGAATAGATGCTACAAAAGTTGTGGAATAGACTTCTCCAGAGTTTTCCACAGCTGGCACAATGTTTTCTAAGGGAATTTCTTCAATTAAGCTACCAGAAACTAAGGATTCTTCTACTCTGACTTCTGTTGCTGCTGCTTCTTCCGCTGGTGCTGGCGCGGCTGCTGATTCTGCTATTGTTGCTGGCTCTTCTTGGACATCTTGGGGTTCGCCAATGATGGCCTCACCCTCAGTCACAGAAGTTTTGGTCCAAATACCATTAACCAAAGAGAATCCGCTCTTCTTCAGATTTCTGGTGCGGATAGCTTGTCCCATTTTTTCTAACACTTCACCAGACAAACTAATGCCAAAATGTTGAAAAACATTGGTGAGTAGATGTGCATATGGTAGGGACACATTCAACTTGTTTTTCTTGTCCCAAAGCTGAGTAGATGTGAACTTCATCCTTTCCAAAATAACTTCTGCCATATTTATTTCTTGATTCTGGATGGTCCAGTACATCATGTCTGAATCTGCCCTGGTACAGGTTGAGAACGTGGCACTCCTAGGCACGAATATTTGACAGATAATAAAATGCAGTAAACGGTTGAAGGCATTCATTTGGTTGATATCCAACTTCCCATCCATAAGCTTGAACTCAGGAACAACAATCCCTAACCCCTTTGCCTGGGGGTCCACAGTGTGTACCCCACTGTGACCGGATGTGCAAACTCCAAATAAGGACTCCAAGAGTCCATGTGTGATCTTAATCTGAGTACCTTTGACAGATGATGTCAAGGACCCATCTTCTCAGTCTTCAAGCATACGTAAAAGGCCTTCACAAGATTAGGGTAGCTTACCTCTGATAGAGTAGCAATCTTGGACCATTTCATCCTTTCCATTGCTGCAATCACACTGCCCATTCCATTTTTCTGTAAATCTGCAACGTCCACTGCTTTGTTTCCACAAACCTTGATCTTACCGAGGTGATCTTTCTTGCTGCTCTTCTGTGAGAAACTCAGCCCTGTAGCCCCCGATGCCGCCGGAAACACCAGAAGCAGCCAGGATTTGAAAGAGGAAAGTTTCTGGAGGGTTGAGATGAGAAAGGAATAGAAACCCTCAAGAGATTTTTCGTGGGAAGGAGATGGAGGCTTGAAAATTTTGGAGAGTCGATGCCGGAGTCGTTAAGTTATCGCTTCAGGTAGGAGGAAGGAGACGAAGGCAGGAGACGAATAGTTGCCACAAGATTTCGATATAAAAGCAACAAAAATAAAGTAACTTTTCGAAGCTGGAGACTTCATAGTGGCGGAAAACGACATAATGACTAGTTCAATATAAATAAACTTTTATAAGATACCGAACAGTCAAGAATATTTAAATAGAGGGGCAATAGTTGGAATTTTGCTCAAATGAAAATAATAATAATAATAGACGTTCTGAGAATTAATATTTTAGTTTTAACCAGATAATTCTTTCACAATTTACACATGTCTAATTCCCTTCTAAGAGAAGTAAATCTCTCTTCAGGTAGGGCCTTTGTGAAGATATCTGCTAATTGATTATTGGTATCAATGAATGAAATATCTATGTTGTCATTAGCTACATGATCACGAATGAAATGATATCTAACCTCAATATGCTTTTGAAAGATGTGCGGAATTATCCAATATGGTAATATAGAAGGGGGGTTGAATAGATTACTATCAATTAAATATACTATGACCTTCTTTTCGATGGAAACACATACTTTCGATATTTCAAATAGAGTTTAAATCAAACTAAGATGTGTGTTAATTATAAGTAGATAGAGTAGTAATTTATCTAGCATGTGAAAGTTCAACGTGCCTAGCAACATCTAGCGTGAAACATTCAAACCACAGACACGATGATTTAAGGTGGTTCGGAGTACACAACTTGTGTATCCTACGTCCACCGTCCACACACACACGCAGAAACCACTGCTTATAGCGAGTCCACTCTACACCACACACACCCACGTTGTCTGATGTAAACCATAATCAGAACAACACAAACCACGTAGATCAAGCAAAAAAGACACTTGATCCATAAACACACACACAAGGTATGAGAAACAGAGATATATAAGAGTTCTGAGTTGAAGAATCAAATCCTGATGGCAGGTTGAAGCAAAGCAGCAGAGAGAAACTTTTTCTCTTGGATTTCCTTAAGATATTGTATGGTGGCTGCTTTTACGAAAATAACTCCAAAGAGTTCTTTTTATATGGGTGTTCAAGTATGGAGAGTCATGGTAAAAGGAAACACCCAAGTCGGAAACATATGGAGGTCTTGTATTGAGATTTTCTCTTCGTCTGTCGACAGCAAGATATGCATCTATCGACAGATGCAGACAGACTTGCAAAAGGCAGAAGACTGGGCTTCCGGGAGATAGTTTCCTGTGT
>JACBKR010005354.1:0-18920 GCA_014218235.1 Colocasia esculenta | reverse complement strand
GTGCTGTGAGAAGAAAAATTAAGGAAGAGCTAGTCTAGTTCTGAGAGAGTGCACTTTGTGTAGATCTTCATCTCTCAGTGCTTGTAGCTTCAGATTGATTTTGTAAAAGCTTGATCTAGGGGCTAGTCTTTTTCTCTCAAGAATTTTCCCTTCGTGTGTGAAGGAAGACCTGGTGGTTTCCAGGGTGGTGTTGTGTTCCCTTCAGGGGTGAAGGAGACCCAGCTAAGCTGGGTGGTTGTTTTTGTCCATAGGGGGACTGTACCCGAGTTAGTGAAATCCTGAGGGTTGCTCAGGGACTGGACGTAGGACTCCTAAGGAGAGGAGATCCGAACCAGGATAAATCTGTGTTTGTGTGATTGTCTTCTTTGTGTGATTGTGTTTTTACTAACCATTACTAATTCCTTTCAAGAACTCTTTATGTTTGTTTGAGTTCAGGTTTTTATCAGACAAATTTTTAAAGACCCATTCACCCCCCCTCTGGGTTAGCCAACCGGGCAACAATAGGTAATCTATGGCCCAATTATATTGAATCAAGGTAAAAGGCTAAACTAAGACTCTAACATAATACTAAGATGCCAGGTACTATTGACTTCACTCCGGTCATTCCCGTCCTCTTGAGTGTAAGTATCCTCCTCGGTCCTCCACCTGAGAACACATAACAAATAATGCAGGGTGACGATAATGCCCAATAGGACTTAAATCTCATGATCAGACATACTTTAATGATTAATGTATTAAAAGCAGAGTCAGTACATGATAGAGCGAGATAGTTAGGTAACGTAAGAGATAGCATGATAACAAGTGATTGAAATAGCACAAGTTTCTAAATTAGCACAAAGCAAGATGGCCATAGCACAAATAGCACAATTATAGAATAGCATAATGAGTATAGTATAGCACTTTGATTGTCATTTAGATAGTTGAGATAGATAGCACTTGAGTGTAATGCCAAACACTCTGGTCATTAACTCCCGTGAGCAAATAGCACTTTGAGCACACCTCCCAGGACCAAACCGGCCCTTTAATATTGTCAGGCATTAGTTATATTGTTTATCTTTAGACAATCAGTCAATGGCCAATAGAGAGTACCCAGAAATAGATGAGAGTACTAGATGAATAGACGATTGAATAGAGAACGTGAATAGATGAGCGAGTAGAGTATAGATTGTTGGGTCTCTTATGGAATGCTAAGTAGACAAATGTATGTTTGTTTTTGATGATAAACATTTCATGAACATGACAAAATTGATGTGTGGAAAATGTGAGAAACATGATGAGAATGACAATTGGATGCAAATGAAACACATGTTTTAATTGGTCATTTATATGTTGATTATATCTCACTAATTATGTTTTCTAATGTAGGTGAGATTGTGCACAAAACATGTACTAAAAATAGGATCAAAGCTCAAGAAATACATGAATTTATGTACCTGTCGACAGATTTAAAGGTTCCTATCGAAAGATACAAACAGATCAAAAAGATTATCTTTAGATCAAGTGCATCTGTCGACAGAGGCAAAATCGCTTGTTGATAGACACTGACAGAAAAGTGTTTTCCATAAAGCCAGTCTTTTGTCTGTCAGCACTTGTCGACAGATGGACTTCTTCCTGTCGATAGACGAAGAAAACCTGCAGTTCTGAAAGTTCTACATGTTTCCCAAGTTTCATGTTTCCAGCTACCACGTCTCTCCATACTTAAACACCCACTATAAGGAATCTTTTTAGGGTAATCTCACAAGAAGAGCAGGCACCATACCAAATCCTAGCAAAGTCTCAAGAGAGAAAATTGTTCTGCTGCTCTGCTTCAACCTTCTGTCTAGGGAACAAAGGATATGTCCTCCGAACGGAATTGAAGTGAGATCATCCAACTCTCAAGCCTCTCCATCAACTGATACCTGTCAAGACGAAGCTTGAAGTACATCTGGATGATCATCTGAAGAGTTCTAAATCGGATTTGAAATCTCAACTCTGACTCTTCTCCATCTCTGTGTTTCTTATCTCGTGTGTGTGTGTTGTTGAGTCAAGTGGTCTTTTTGCTTGATTCACATTTTTCATGTTGTTATGATCGTGGTTTACGTCAGACAACATGAAGTGGTGTGTGTTGTAGCGAGTGAACTTGCTAATAAGCAGTCTTTCTACGTGTGTGTGTGGACGGTGGACGTAGGATACACAAGTTGTGTACTCCGAACCACTTAAATCACCGTGTCCTGTGGTTGCATGTTTTACGTTAGATGATTGGTAGGCACGTTGATTTCTACACACGTTAGATAGGTTGTCTATACTTTGCTCACATCAAGCATACTGATGCAACTCAAATAATCTCAAATTTCTTAAGAATTCACTAAGTTTTTGCTTTCATTAAAAGAGAGTTAAGTTTTGATTAAAGTTAGTTGTAATCTATTCAACCCCCCTTCTAGATTACCATATTGGGAAAATTTCCACACATCCTTTCAATTGGTATCAGAGCGAGGTTTCTCCGTTTTACTGCTTTTTGAAGCTTGATCTAACGATTGTAGATTCTTCGATCTCATGGCATATAATATGGGGTATATGGCCAAAGGACACTCAGTGACCAGGCCACCCTTCTTTGATGGTACTGATTATCCTTACTGGAAAAATCGCATGCAGGTGTTTCTGAGAGCTCAATATTTCGAGCTATGGAAAATTGTCAGCAAAGGAGCGTACACCCTTCCCGAGGATGAAGATACCTGAACAAAGGACCAAATTGCGAAGGGAACTCTCAACTGGAGTTCCCTGAACATGATGCAGCACGCTGTTCATCCCAAAGAATACTCAAGAGTCTCCAATGCACTTCAGCGAAAGAGATGTGGGACAAACTTGAACTAATCTACGAAGGTACTCCGAGGTAAGGGAAACTAAAGCAAGCATGCTAGTATCTGAGTATGAAAATGTTTAAGATGAATAATGATGAAACTATCTCAGATATGTTTGCTAGATTCATGCTAATAATAAATAGATTGAAAGGTCTTTAGAAAGAATACTCAGAAAGTGACTTAGTGAGAAAGATACTTTGGTCTCTTCCATCCTCATGGAACACTAAGGCCACCGTCATTGAGGATTCAAAAGATCTCTCACAGATGAAATGGATGAACCAATTGGCTCCCTGATGAATAAATGTGAAAAGGAAAGAAGCTGAAGAAAACCAAAAAGGTCAATTGCCTTAAAAGCTTCAAGCAAAGTTCCTCTAGATCCAAAAGGATGTTCAACAGGAAAGTGATGAACCTGAAACGTCTAGTGATAGTGAAAATGATGAATGGCCATGCTCACTAGACAATTTAAGAAATTTCTCAAATCAAAGGAAGAGGCTCAGGTAATTCAAATCCTTCCAAAAGAAAGATTTTTCAAACAAATTTGAGTCTAACAAAAAATCTGACATTGTATGCTATGAGTGCAAGAAATAAGGACATATGAGAGGAGAATGTCCTGAACTCAAGAAAAAGCTGAAGAAAGAGAAATTCACTTTCAGAAAGCCAAGGCATGTTGGCAACTTGGGAGTGATGATGATGAAGATGAGGACGCATAAGAAGCCTCTGGAGATGAAGAAATTCAGTTTTTAATGGCTAGAAGCGACGATTCCCATGAGGTAAACTCTTACTTTGAACCTATACTGTTGATATGGGTGAAGAAGCATACACAGTCTTATTTGAAAGTTTCTGTGAATTCAAATCTGAAAACAAGGCATTGAAAAAGAAAATCAATTCTTTTGTTCATAACACACTATTGATGAACAAGTTACAACCTTAAGCAAAGAATTGAGTTGAGTGAAAATTGATGAGGAAGCTCATAATGAGGAAATGGACTGTTTGAAAACAAAATTGCAAGAAATTCAGAAAGAAAAGGAAAGTCTAACCAACTCTCTTGAATCTCTTCAAAATGAACATCATGAAACCAAGAAGAAGTTGGAACAAGCTGAAAAAGATCTGAAAGAAAATCTGAAGATCTTGCAAGGCTTGTTAAAGGAAAACAAAATCTTGATGCAATTTTGAGTTCAAATGTTTTTGTTCAAAACATGGGCATGGGTATCACTTTTAAAACAAAGAAAATGGAGAGACATTGATAACTTCATTTGTTGATTCTGACCAAGAACAGTAACAAGCCCCTTCAAGAATGAGAAAGGTCAAGCAAGGGCAAGAAATAGGACCCAAGAATATCAGTTTAGCTGTTAACACAACTAAGAAGCCTGTCAACAGCCCCAAAGAGGGTTGTCGACAGGCCTGGAAATATGCTTCCAAAGAAAAGCTAACCAGCCAATAGAAGGGTAAAATGCCCATGCATGTTCCTCAGAATAATAAACCAACTATTTTGAAAATCATCATCATGCAATGCTTGGAAATTTGGTCATAATGAAAACAATGTTGGAATAATCCAAATAAACTGAACTCAAACAAGTTGGATTCCGAAGCATTTACTTTTTGGCATGAATGATACATTGGACCCAAAGTAATTGGGTACCAAAACCTCTTGTCTGATCCACATATGCAAGAATGCCTAGCAGCCCAAAATCAAAACAATGGTACCTGGACAGTGGCTGCTCGGGGCCCATGACGGGCGACAAAGAAAAATTATGTTTGCTGGTCGAAAAAGATGGAGATCAAGTTGTTTTTTGGAGGTAATAATAAAAGCCAGATTATCAGCACAGGTAAGGTGGTAGGTATGCCTCTAATTCAGTTGATAATGTACTGTTAGTTTGATAGCCTTCATCACAATTTGCTTACCATAAGTCAATTGTGTGATAAAGGTCATAAAGTTATCTTTGATCAAACACATGTCAAAATTGTTGATAAGGAAACAGGAAGTCTGAAATTTTCTAGAAAAAGGGTGAACAACATCTATTTGGTTGACTTAGATGATCTAGAAAATGAAAACTTGTGTTCATGTTGCAAACAAATAGGATGAGCTTACTTTGTGGCATCGTAGGCTTGGCCATGCAAGCTACACGTCTTGCACAAGATCATGAGGCTGAATTTAGTAATTGGACTTCCTGAAATTTCTTCAATAAAAATGAAAATTTTGTGATGCATGTGCACAGGGAAAACAAACCCGGAAATCATTCAAATCAAAAGCACCAGTAAGCACTTCTAAACCTTATGAACTGTTGCACATGGACCTTTTTGGACCCACTAGAACATTGAGTCTCAATGGAAAACGATTTGGTTTTGTCATTGTTTGGCACACAAATATGAAGTACTGAAACTCTTGAGGATTTCTTTAATAAGATTGCGTATGGAAATGTTCACAAGATATGCTCAATCCGCACTGATCACGGGAGAGTTTGATAACAACTCATTTTTTATTTTTGCAGGCACTAAGGATAGAACACCTGTTCTCCTCCCCGAGAACTCCGGAGCAAAATGGTGTAGTGGAGAGAAAAACAGAACCTTGGTGGAAATGGCTCGCACCCTTCTGGTTGAAAGTCAACTTGCAAGGACTTTTTGGACAGAAGCAGTGACACCTCATGCTACATTCTCAATAGAGCCATGGTAAGACCTGTGATGAAGAAAACCCCCTATGAACTGTTAAAGGTAAGAAACCCAGTATTGGGTATTTCAGGGTTTTTGGCTCAAAAGTCTTTATTCATAATATGATAAAGTTGATTTAGACAAGTTTGAAGTCAAAGTGATCAAGGTATTTTTCTGGATACTCAGAACACTCTAGAGCATATAGGGTGTTTAATTTTAAACTCAAACAGTGGAAGAAACTCCACATGTCATTTTTATGAGTATCATGCAAAGTCTAACAATTCAAATGCTCACAGGTTCAAAGATGGAGATGAAGGAACAACACTTGGGGAACTACAAATAAAAGCAAAAGAAAACTCTAAGTAGTTTACAAGACTAAAAGTGGATATCTTCATAGGTACAATGATGAAGATGACGGAATCTGTTCAGAAAACAAGATGATGAACCTGAAGAAGATCCACAAGAGGAAGAGCCTCAAGTTGAAACTTCTCAAGCACACCCTCCTCAGAACAACCTCCACAAGATCACCTTCCTCAAGTCCAAGATCAACCCGGACCTCCTTTAACAATCACTAATGTGAGGTATTCCAAAGATCACCCACTTAGAAATGTGATAGAGATGTAAATAATTCAATTCAAACTAGATCCCAGGTTAGACAAATAGTTTGAACAAGATCATTTAGCATTTGTCTCTCAAGTGGAACCTAAAAATGTTGACGAGGCTTAAAAGAAAAACTCATAGATTGATACTATGCATGAGGAACTTGGTCATTTCAAAGAAATAATGTCTGGAGTTTAGTTCCTAGAACCCCTGAAACTTCTGTCATAAGACAAGATGGGTCTTTTGGATAAACTAAATGAGAGGGTAAGTGGTGAGAAATAAGCTAGACTGGTAGCAAAAGGATACAATCAAGAATGGTGTGGATTTTGAAGATCATTTACTCCTGTAGCTAGACTAGAATAGTTAGGATCTTGTTAGCATATGCATGCTGAAACAAATTCAAACTTTTTCAAATGGGCATTAAAACTACTTTCTTGAATGGCTACATCAAAGAGGAAGTCTATGTCTCTCAACCACCCGGTTTTGAAAATCTGAAATGTCTAACCATGTTTACAAGTTGCATAAAGCTCTTTATGGGTTTAAACAGGCACCCCGAGCTTGGTACGACAGACTAAGCAACTTTTTGGTAAGCAAAAACTACTCAAGAGGTAAAGTGGACCAAACTCTATTCACTAAGAAAGTTCGCAATCATATCATTGTGCGTTGAAGTTTATGTGGACGCCTTATATTTGGTTCCACTAACCCATCACTATGTGAGGAGTTTTCTAAACATATGCATAGTGAATTTAGATGAGTCTAATGGGGGAGAATGGTCTTCAATTCTGCTTGTTTGCAGGTGAAGCAACATGAAGATGGCTTCTTCATTATCAAGAAAAATATGTGAAGTGAGCTCTTGAATGCTTTCAGTTTGAGCAAGCCGAACCTGCTTCAACACCAATGAGCACAAGCATTAATTGGAAAGTGATGAAAAGGTAAACCGTAGATGCGAAGCAATTCCAAGGTATGATTGGCTCACTCCTTTATCTTACTGCAAGTAGACCGGATATACATTCAGTGTCTGCCTTTGTGCTATATATCAATCTAGTCCAAAGGAAAGCCATTTGGTTGCAGTTAAGGGAATATTCAGATATCTCTCAGGTACGTGTGATTTGGGTCTTTAGTATCCAGCTAGAAGTAACTTTGATTTGATATCCTATTCTGATGCAGATTATGGTGGATGTAAGATAGACAGGAAAAGTACCAGTGGTTATTGCCAATTCCTTGGTGGTTGCATGGTTTCGTGGGCATCCAAGAAGCAACACTCAGTTGCACTCTCCACTGTAAGAAGAAAATATGTTGCTGTAAGGAGTTATGCGGCTCAAGTGTTGTGGATAAAGAGTCAGTTGTCTGATTACAACATAGACATTGGATGTACACCGATCCTATGTGACAACACTAGTGCCATAAATCTCTCAAAGAACCCAGTTCAACACTCTAGGACAAAACACATTGAAATTAGACATCATTTCTTGAGAGATGAAGTAGCCAACAAGTCCTTGGAGCTTAGCTTCATACCCATTGATAAGCAATTAGCTGACATTTTCACAAAACCACTGTCTAAGGATAGATCACAACCTTAAGAAGAGAATTGGGTTTGTGCAAAATGTAATGAAACACCATACCAACTTTAAGTATATGTTTCTTAGTGTGCACTGACTATGAGGTATCTAAAATGGTGATTTGTGGAAGAACAAGTTATGCTTGTTTGGAAACTCTCATTATGCGTGAGAAAACATTCTCCGTCATGTATCCATAGTCAAAGTGTAAATTAAGGTCATCTACTTTGAATGAGGTATTCAGTTTCTTGTCAATTTTCTCATTAACCTTTGCAAACAAATGGATGGTTGTGGTGGTATATCTCTTTTGTATGAACCGTGTGTGCTATTGCTTGGTAAATCTGTAAAAATCTGCTTGAATTGTCTTGAATTGGCTTGAATGTTTAGTGTCCACATGCACACACTCTGGGGGAGCTAGATTAAGGCATATGAGTGAATTTCTCGAGGAAACAATCCATTCATCCTTGCTTTATTTCCCACACATGAAGCTCAAGTCATATCTTTCATTTCTGCATTCAAACGATTTTTCACAGCTCCTGTCGACAGCCCCTAGTCTTGTTGTCGACAGCCACTAGTAGATTTCCTTCATCTGAACTCAAGAGTTTTCAATCTGTCAGTATTTGTCGACAGACAGCCTTGCATCTGTCGACAGGCTCACCTTTCCTGAACTTAGCTCTTTCAGAAATGTCAGCAGCGGTCGACAAGCACCTTTCGGCTGTCGACAGATGCACCTTTGTTGAGCTATGCTTGTCCTATTTCAACAATTTGATGAGTATGCATCTCTCAAGTATTTAAGGTCAATATGGTAACTAACTTGAGTTATAAAATTTAATATCCAAAAAATCCAATGATATTGTCTACATCACAATGACTTTGACATACTATTCTTTTGTGAGTCTAGGTTGCATCATATTGAGTGCATCTAACAAAACACATGAGTCTAACCTAACTCACTTGAATAACTCCTTTATAATTTATCAATTTTCAAAGTCATGTGTTCAGTCCTCAGGTCATGAAAGTTATATCTTTCATTTGGTTTTTAACTTTATCTACTTCCTGACCTTGATGTTTAAAAACAAAAAAGGAAGAGAAAACACACACATTTCAAACCAAAAAAATTAAAAAAAAAGAAAGATAAAGGCAGAGCAATGTTGAGTATTGCTAAGTAACCGAGGATATGGGCATCACAAATGTCTATCTTCACGTAAAAAGGCTTACTCATTATCTCTGTACAATGGTATGATGGTCACCTTAACCGAGTAACTGGGGATACGGACATCACCAATGTCTATCTTCATGTAAAAGGTCTATTGATCCTAATTAGTACTTTTCTCTCCTGCTTTTCATTTAAAGTCACAAAAAAAAAATAGTTTGTGGTCTCCTCAATTTGACTTGTCAAGGCCACTTATTGGTTACTGATTAAATACCCATGTAGACATATTCTTCATACATCTTTGATTGTCACCCACTAATGATTTCTTGCAATGGGTTTATTCAAGAGGGTCATCTTACAATCACATGGTTTTTGTTCAATGTATTCCTCATGTTGCAACTTGAGAATCTGGAAATATTATTTCACAACCATTGTCGATATTGACGTGTCCTTAATGTTTGTGACTATGGCATTTTATAATGCTTTTTTACCTATTTTTCATCTTATATACACATTTGATGCTCATTGCCTTGAAAATCTGTCAAAATACTTCACTGGCACATTTTTTACAAGTGCCGTCGACATGACACTGTTCACCAGCTGTCGACCCCGCGGCAGGGTGTCTTTTGGAAGCCCAACGGGCGACCTTTTAGGGTGGACTCCGTGGGCCCCCGTCCTATCAAATCCCTCCTACTTTTTTAAAAGCCCCCCACGACCCTTTCCTCCCTCTTTCAACTTCAAAAGTCCCTCCTCTCTTCCTTCCTCTTCAAACCCTTCTCCAGGGCGACATAGGAGAGTCTGCCTCCTTGTGCCTTGCTTCCTTTTTCATCTTCTTTCTCCTTCGTATACTCTCTCTTTCATCTCCTTGTCTCATTCCTGATGGCTCCCAAGACCAAGAAGCTTGCTTCTCGTCGCCGTCCTCGTCCACAAACCGGCGAGGGTTCCAGGGCACCGACCAAGCGCTGGACAAAGCATTGGGAAGATCGTCTACCGGAGCTCGTCGTACCTCCCAATCTGCAACTTCTTGATGTCCATGGCACCTTCAACAAGTTCGTGCAACCCCGGTTCATTCTTCGTGTCACTGAAAAATATGTTTTCCAGGGTTTGCAGCCACTGTTTGACAATCCAGGGTTGGTCTCCCTTCTGTTACGCTCACATGTGGTACTCACCATCTTCTGTGACCGAGTTCTTCAACAATCTCCAGGAAAACCGCTCGAGTGATCTCTATTCCAAGGTGAAAGGAATTCATTTCAGATCACCCCATCTTCTTTCTGTTGCACTGCAAATACCAAACTCTGGCATTGACATAATGCAACACCACCCCTTGGCATCTAAGTATCACACACTCATTACCTTATAGCCTTACGATTCTACAGATCGTAAGCCCATGAATGCTAACTCATTCCATCCTCTTCATCGTCTGATCCACCATATCTTTACCACTATCATTGTTCCCAAGGATGGTAGTAGGAAACTTGTGACTGTCGTTCACAAATCCCTATTTCATGCTTTCCTCAGTTGTCAACAAGTCAACCTCCCACAACTCATGGTCTCTATCATCGGATTTGCCTTTGCAGCTCCAAAAGTTCTATGCATATGCATGCCAACTCACATCACTCTTCTTATTCATTGACATTCCAATTCCAAAGGAAACATGACTGATCTAAAGTCCCGTAGCTCTTTTAACCTCACACAGCTGTTCAACGACGGGCTACAAGCTGGTTGATGGGGTTGTCACACGTGAACTCAAGGGTAAGGGACCGGCAGTTGCTGTTGATGAGGCCATTGATAAGGATGCTGATGAAGATGATGATGAAGATGAGCAAGATGATGAAGACTCCCAGTCTGAGCCCATAGCTGCTCCGGGAGATGATGATGATAGCATTGCTGCTAGTGACCCCGCTATTGAGCCTTCACTCTGCGATCTTATAGCCCAGTTGCAACTTCAAATGTCCACAGGCTTTGAAAAGATTCATGAGCGATTGGACACCGTGGACACAAGCATTGAAGCCCTGGCTGACACTCAAGTTCAGCTACAACTTAGGCTTACTAGGCTCTCCTCAGACGTTCAGGGATTCGTCAGGCCTCTGCCCCACCTAGTCCTGATGATGTTTAGAGAGTCTAGGTGTCCTACTGTGTTTTGGTCATGGTCTTGATAGTAGTTTGCTTTTCCAGGTCATGGTCTGTTATTTTTCTTTTCCTTTGCAACTCCTGTGTCATGTTTCAATTGTGCAAATGTCTGTAATGAATGCTTAATCAATGGAATGCACATTTCTCTCCTTCTGTACTACTTAAGTTTGCATGACATGTCTTTTTGGACGTTGTCAAAACGGGTAAAACATCAATTATGTACAATTGAAATTTTGTCATCATCAAAAAGGGGGAGAATGTTGGGTTCTCTTATGGAATTCTAAGTAGACAAATGGTATGTTTGTTTTTTATGATGAACATTTCATGAACAAGAAAATTGATGTGTGGTAAATCTAAGAAACATGATGACAATGACAATTGAATGCAAATGAAACACATGTTTTAATTGATCATTTATATGTTGATTATATCTCACTAATTATGTTTTCTAATGTAGGTGAGATTGCACACAAGAACATGTACCAAAAACAAGATCAAAACTCAAGAAATACATGATTGTATGTACCTATCGACAGATTCAAAGGTTCCTGTCGACAGATACAAACAGATCAGAAAGATTATCTTCAATCAAGTGCATCTGTCGATAGAGGCAAAATTGCTTGTTGGCACACTGACAGAAAAGTGTTTTTTTCGTAAAGCCAGTCTTCTGTCTGTCAGCACCTGTCGATAGATGGACTTCTTCCTATCGACAAACGAAGAGAAACCTTCAGTTCCGGAAGTTCTACATGTTTCCAAGTTTTGTGTTTCCAACTACCACATCTCTCCATACTTAAACACCACTATATAAGGAATCTTTTGAGGGTAATCTCGCAAGAAGAGCAGCCACCATACTAACCCTAGCAAAGTCTCAAGAGAGAATATGTTTTGCTGCTCTACTCTACTTCAACCTTCCGTCCAGGGAAAAGGATACATCCTCCAAACGGATTGAAGTGAGATCGTCCAACTCTCAAGCTCTCCATCAACTGATACTTGTCAAGATGAAGCTTGAGTACATCTAGATGATCATCTGAAGAGTTCTAAATCAGGATTTGAAATCTCAACTCTGAACTCTTCTCCATCTCTATTTTTCTTATCTCGTGTGTGTGTGTTGTTGAGTCAAGTAGTCTTTTAGCTTGATTCATGTTTTTCATGTTGTTCTAATCGTGGTTTACATCAGACAACATGAAGTGTGTGTGTTGTAGCGAATGAACTTGCTAATAAGTAGTCCTTCTACGTGTGTGTGTGGACGGTGGACGTAGGATACACAAGTTGTGTACTCCAAACCACCTTAAATCATCATGTCATATGTTTTGCACATTTTTATGTTAGATGATTGGTAGGCATGTTGATTCTACACACATTAGATAGGTTCCTATACTTTGCTCACATCAAGCACACTGATGCAACTCAATCAATCTCAAATTTGTTTAAAATTCACTAAGTTTTTGCTTTCATTAAAAACAGGTTAAGTTTGATTAAAGTTAGTTGTAATCTATTCACCCCCTTCTAGATTACCATATTGGGAAATTCTGCACATCCTTTCATAGATGAGAGCTAGAGGTCATTGCACATGAAACATCAAGTAATAGGCGATAGTAGCAATTGCACAACACGTGCATTGGTGTTGGCAATCAGGTGAATTCACTACCCTTCCCTGGCCATGTCATGCATAGGTCCAGAGGTCTGGCGTGATTCAATATAAGAGCAAGAGAGCATTCTAAGGCCGTTTAGATCTTATTGATCCCTAAAGTGTATCATAGGTATTCGGGTATAACCCAGTTCGTCACCATGTGGGAATCTATGGACAGAGGAGTCTTACAAACGCCTTGAACAAGGATTCACTAGTCCGATAAAAGGAAATCCGACGGAGAGTTTGTGCAGTCAAGAGAAAGTGTATACAGAAACAAGTGCTTGACGTTCTTGAGGAATTCTTGAATAGTGGAGCATCGGTAACGGTATTCCAAAAACATCACGAGAAATGAAGACAAGTCCATTAAAGTAGGGCCATTTAAATACACTATTGAAGTAAAGTACTAGATATATTTTGAGATATTTCATTCCAAGTCAAGTCATAATGGATGATTTCAGTATGTGCATTTGATAAACAGAATCATGGATATGAAAAGACATGTGTATGGTTTTTAATTAACTATACATATCCAAGTTTAACAGCATTGTTTACTGTGTTTAAGACTATTAGTAGGGTATGTGGTTACTGTAGAAAGTCAAGATTAGCAAAAATATAGGGTTTTCATGTAAAACTCTAGAAGACGGCATACCCCTGTAAGGATCGCTGCAGGGTACATCCAGAACGCGATAGAGTCTGTCAAAGGTGGAGAGTGGTTGGTCAAAACGGACGGCTAGAATGCGACGCTAGTTCCTGTCACTTCAGAACATGACAGGGGTTCTGGTCGCGATCAGCCCCTGAGAACGCAGCCTATTGGGCCGTCGCATTCTCAGGTTCTATGCTTGAGTCCGAACGGAAAAAGGTTGCCTTGGATTGCGGTCCAAGTTTTCCATGTTTTGACACAAGGTAGATTAAAATTTGATATCTCGGTGTACAATTGATCAAAAATTATGAAACCAGTTTTAAACGAATCTAGACATGCTATAGTATAGAAATAGGAATTTGAGAATCGTCATGGTCTTTCCAGGTTTCAAACATGATCATGCACGAAGAACATAGAGCAGTGTACATTGAGGGGAAAAAATTATTTTAGTAATATGCTGAATGAAATTTGGCAAAATAGTGGTAAACAATTCTTTGCAATGAGCAGTATGTCCAATAAAAAGTTCATGGTATGAGATCAAGTGTACAAGGATATCTAATTTAAATATGAGGGTTCGAGGACAGATGATTACAGAACTTCAAAATCAAGATCAAAATATGGAGTCGATGAAAAATAGAGCAACTAGAGGGCTTTTGTCCTGATGTTCAAACATCCTACAAATGAATTTAATTGCGTTATTGTGAGAAGCCTACCTTTGGGTCGATTTGTCTCCTAGGGCTTAGAACTTGAAGTGTAGATTGTAGAACTTGGGCAAGCCTTCTCCCCACGAATTCTCATTTCCTTTGGCCTCTCCTCCACGTCTAGCAAGCCTTAGTAATGCATTATGGCTAGCCATGGAGATATTGGGGGATATTTAAGCTTCCTTTATTTCTATTTCCTATTATGACTCTAATTCCTATTTAATTCTGAGTTTTCCTTATTTCTTTCAATCTTTCAAGCTTGTCATCTCCTAATTGGGTTAGGTGGGTTGCAATTTCGTGCCTAGAAATCTTAGGTAGGGTTAGGAGTCCAATTCTAACACAAAATAGCTATTTCAATGATTTAATAGTGTTGAACCACTCTATATTTAACCTTTTATATTTTGGTGATAACAAAATTTATGATTAATTAAATATTATTAAATACATTTAATATCATGTTTTCTTATAAATATAAATTTATGTGATTAATTAAATATTATATTTATATCTATTTTTTAATAATAAATTAAATATCATGCTTTTCAAATAAATATAATTTTATGACATTATTGTTTGTGATTTGCACTAAACGATAAATCAATGTCCATTCAATATACATCGATTTCAGTTCATAATGTGCCACATTGATTTGCTCTCATAAGGATTCGCTCTCATAAGGATTCACTCTCACATCGATTTGGTCTCATAATGATTTGATAAGTGACTCACATCGATTTCACTTTCACATCGATTTGGTCCCATAACGATTGATAAGTGACTCTCACATCGATTTGCTCTCATAGGATTTGCTCTTATAAGGATTTGCTCTCATAAGGATTTGATAAGTGACTCCAAATGGATTTGATCTCACATGGATTTGCTCTCATAAGAATTTGATAAGTGAAACATGGATTCGCTTGTAAAACATAGATTCACTTGTAAAAGCATGGATTTGGTCACTTAAATATGGATTTGCTTTTTATTTCCAAGTGTTTTTTGGCATCTAGTGAAAGGTCAAATAAATTTCTGACAAAAGATCTCTTTTATCTTTCTAGATCTCTTCTCTCTTGTCAGAACAAAAGAGGGTTTACCTACCCTTTTGGATAATAGCAGAAATTTAGAGTTATCAGCCTTCTTAACAGAATACTCTTTCATCTAAGCACTTTCTTCTATGCTTGTAGACCTCGTAGACCACAATTATCATAAGAATAGAGATGAGCAACGGCTAGAATTCAACAGATCTCCTCAATGGATTTGTTCAAGCGTTCATATAAAAGATGAAGCATGGTTAAGAACTAGAACAAGCTTTTCTTGAAGATCTTGAAGGAGTGTACAACTAGTGAGGAACTTGAACTCAAATAACACTCAAAAGAAAAAGAGAGAAAGAGCTGATCCCAAGAAGAAGGTTCAAGCAGCTAAAGCACTCAAGCATTCAAGCTCCTTCTCCTCTCTTCACTATCTCTGTAATCATTGTAAATTTGGGGGAGTTATGTGGCTGAGAGCTAGAGTTCTTAGTGTTCATCTTGTAATAGCTCTTGACCTAATCTTTCTTTTCTAAGAAAGATTTTAGTCCAGCTATAGGACTGTATACAGTGTAGAACCTAGTTAGGGGTTTGTGTCTAGCAGAACTGCATTGGGGTTTGTACCAGGAGGTTTGCTTCTCAGCCTGTAAAAGAAGTGGGCTGCCTCCTGCCGAGAAGAGAAGAAGACCAACTGGGGTGCTGGGTGTTGTAGTGTCCTTGAGGGGAACTGTACCCTTGGTTAGTAAAATCCCAAGAGGTTACTTGGGGACTGGATGTAGGACTTCTATATAGGAAGGGCCGAACCAGGATAAATCTCTTGTGTTATTTGTATGATTGTTTATTTGCTTTCTCCACTACCCTTTATCACACTAAACAAACCAACTTTCAAGTGTTAATTTTCTGTGTTTAAGTTTCTGTTTTAGATTTTAGAAAACCTATTCACCCCCCCCCCCCCCCGCTCTAGGTTATCCTGCTGTCGTACGAGTAAATGGCCAACAAGTGGTATCAGAGCGAGGTTCTCTGATCAAACAAGAAGATCTAACAATCTTAGAGAAGATTCATGGAAGCTGAAGGATTTGCTGAAGGTCAATCAGTCATCAGACCTCCACTCTTTGATGGAGAAGACTATGACTATCAATATTGGAATATGCGGATGGATGCTTCATTCGTGGCACAGACATTGATCTATGGCAGGTAATTGAGGTAGGTGATTATGTTGTTATTCCTACTATAGGTACCACTTCTATTTCTGCAGTGCAGATACAAGTAAATTATCTTTGAATTTTAAAGCAAAGAATTATTTATGTTGTGCCCTATCTAAAAAGGAATTTAGTAGAGTTTCCACATGTAAATATGCTAAAGATATGTGGGACAAGCTGAAGCTCACATATGAAAAAATACCCATTATGATTGAAGTATTTGCTACTCAAATGGAGGAAATCTAGAAACTCATCAATATGAAATCATTCATATCTATAAGAAGACTAATGCTCAAGTGTCTAAAGAAATAAGACAGGAAGCTATGACTCCATCTTCTCCAACTGTCACCATTCAAGGAGAGCAACAAGAGGAACCTCAATTGAGGGGGGAGCCTCATAATTTTTTTCAAAGAAGTTATCTCTGAAGAAAAAGCGTTAAAGAAGCTTCTGATGAAGAAGAGCTGAGGATAAGGCTCATAAATCCAAGTAACGTCTCAGAAGACACTTTCAGTAAACAACTCCTCAAGTAGCTTCAACATTAAAGAAGAAAATGTCTATCTACTCTTGATGAACAAAAGAAAAAGGCACTCAAATGGGTATGGTTAGAGGATGCTCAAAAACATCCAATTGGTAACTACCAACTTTTCACTTCATTCCAATCTGAAGAAGAAGTAGTCATCCTTTAGTTTTAGTTTCTGTTTTTAAACTTACATTTATGTTTGTTATATTCAGTAAACTACAATGCTACTAACAATGGTTGCAAGTTTCCTTTTAAGATATATGCAGATAAAAATCTTGAAGACTTGACAAACAAATTGTGAAAGGTCAAGATCAACTAGATCTGACTTGCCTCACATTAAGGGGAAGCACAGATTAAGAGGGAGTTATTCCTTATCGACCATCATTGTTGAACCCCTCGATGGTAAGAAATTCTCTCAAAGGGGAGAGAATGCATGGTAAGATCCTTTCATTTTGGTTAGTGACAAAAAGGAGGAGAATATGTATGTTCTATGAATTTTCTGTATTTTCTATACTTTAAGTATTTTTGTTAGAAAATTCTCATAAATTTTGTCATCACCAAAAATGGGAAGATGTTGAACCACTCTATATTTAACCTTTATATTTTGGTGATAACAAAATTTATGATTAACTAAATATTATTAAATACATTTAATATCATGTTTTCTAATAAATATAAAATTTATGTGATTAATTAAATATTATATTTAATATCATATTGTTTAATATAAATTAAATATCATGCATTTCTAATAAATATAATTTTATGACATGATGTGTTGTGTGATTTGCACTAAAACGATAAATCGATGTCCATTCAATATACATCGGTTTTAGTTCACAAAGTGCCACATCGATTTGCTCTCATAAGGATTCGCTTACATAGGATTCAGTTTCACATCGATTTGGTCCCATAACGATTTGATAAGTGACCCACATCAATTTCACTTTCACATCGATTTGATCCCATAACAATTTGATAAGTCACTCTCACAGCGATTTGCTCTCATAAGGATTTGCTCTTATAAGGATTTGCTCTCATAAGGATTTGATAGTGACTCCACATGGATTTGCTCTCACATTGATTTGCTCTCATAGGGATTTGATAAGTGAAACATGGATTCGCTTGTAAAACATGGATTCACTTGTAAAAGCATAGATTGGTCAATCAAATATGGATTTACTTTATATTTCGAAGTGTTTTTGGCATCTAGTGAATGTCAAATATATTTCTGGCAGAAGATCTCTTTATCTTTCAGATCTCTTCTCTCTTGTCAGAACAAAAGAGGGTTACCTACCACTTCTAGATAACAGCAGAAACATAGAAGTATGAGCCTTCTAAACAGAAACACTCTTTTATCTAAACACTTTCTACTATGTTTGCAGACCTCGTAGACCAAAATTGCCAGAAGAAAGAGAAGATGAGTAACGGCTAGAATTCCAACGGATCTCCAATGGATTTTGTTCAAAGCTGCTCATATAAAAGATGAAGCATGGGTGAAGAACTAGAACAAGATTCTCTTGAAGATCTTTGAAGGAGTGTACAACTAGTGAGGAACCTGAACTTAAATACACTCAAAAGAAAAAGAGAGAAAGAGCCCGAGACCCATGAAGAAGTGTTCAAACATCTGAAGCATTCAAGCTCCTTCTCCTCTCTTCACTCTCTCTGTGTGTCATTGTAATTTGGGGGAGAGTCTGTGGCTGAGAGCTAGAGTTCTTATCGTTCATCTTGTAATAGCTCTTGACCTGATCTTTCTTTACTAAGAAAGATTTTAGTCCAATTGTAGGACTGTATACAGTGTAGAACCTCATTAGGGGTTGTGGCTAGCAGAACTGTACAGGGATTTGTACAGGAGGTTTACTTCTGAGCCTGTAAAAGAAGTGGGCTGCCTTCTTGCTTGAAAAAGAGAGAAAAGACCAGCTGGGTGCTGGGTGTTGTAGTGCCTTGAGGAGAACTGTACCCTTTGATTAATAAATCTCAAGAGGTTACTGGGGACTGGACGTAGGACTTCCATATTGAAAGGGCCGAACCAGGATAAATCTCGTGTCATTTGTGTGATTGTTTGTTTGCTTCCGCACTACTACTCTTTATCACACTAAACTGACAAACTTCCAAGTGTTAATTTCTGTGTTTAAGTTTCTTTTCAGATTTCAGAAAACCATTCACCCCCCTCTAGGTTATCTTGTTGTCGTACCCCGAAAAGGGCCAACAAATAGCTCTTTTATTTTTATGCAATAATTTAAGATACGAATTCATGGTATTTTCTTATTATTCTTCTTTTAAAAT
>JACBKR010005353.1:0-18870 GCA_014218235.1 Colocasia esculenta | reverse complement strand
TAACAAATCCCTTTTTGTATAAATGACGTTGTACATCCAATGTTGTAAGCAACTTCAAGTTCTTACAGACTACACAAGGACATCAGATACGACCCTCATAATCTATAGTATCAATAGGATTTCTCAATGCAAATGGAATGAATCTCTGTAGCACCCCGAAAAATTTAGTAATTTAAAATTATAAATAAATGGAAATAAATAATTTCCGCATTATCGACATTGTTAAAACATATGTACCATTATCATATGTGCAAGAACACATCGGAAAATTCAGTAAAAATTATAAATCAACCCCAAATATTATTCCTAAGTGTTCCACGAAGAAATTCGTGCAACAAAAAACCCAATTGACCAAGTGTACGTCACCATGTGACTGATTATCCAAATTAGGAAACAAGTCAGAAAACCGTTAACACAGAAATATGACACGACCATAAATTAAATAAACATGTTGGAAAGACTTCCTACAGAATGTATAGATGGCCCATTATCAGAATTGGGCCAATGGACAACATTTTGCCCAAGAATCAAATGAAGCAAGAAAATTCATAGAAATTCGCAACCCTAAATAAGCTGAAATAAGAAAAGGCAATTAGGGTAAAAGGGATGCAACTATGCTCACTTGGCCACCCAAATTGTGCCTAGACACCCTTGGGGGTTGCTTGATGGCCAAAACACTCAATGGAGGTAGAGATCTTCAAAACATGGAAGGGGCATGCCAAAACTGCAACTTTTCCTTCCTTGATACAAGAGGACTTCTAAAAGCCCTAGATGCATAAATACTCTGCACAAAACCCTAGGGGACGAGTTTTACATCTTGTTGGGGTCGTGTGGAGGTGTTCTTGGTGGCTGGGGAGTAGGAGATCGAGCACACCAAGCCCTTCTTCTTCCCCACTGCGTCTGCTTCGGCCTGCGCAAACAGTCATGTTGGAGTTGACCAAAGGTAGGTCAAAACTAAACCACATCGTGCAGGGCTTATGGAAAGATGGTCAAGTCTAGTTCCTAACCCAACTGGAATACCCAATTTTCTTGCAGTAGGCCGGGCATATTCAGCGTTCTCCAACCAGTGGTCTGAACGAGGGTTTTTTGGAGAATGATACTTGCTCAACACAGAAGGTAGGTTTCCTCGAGCCAAAACTTAACAAATAATATACCAAGGTGTAGAGGATCGAGTCTAGTTTCATTTCCAAGAGGTTTCATCGCATTCCATTGAGGACATCTTGAGTTATAAGCATTTTGCCGTAGTCGCGCAAGTAAACTACTTTTTATGTTCATGTCGATTTTTCACACATCCCGAGGCTATTTTGAATTATTCCAAAACCATAGATCTCTCCTATTCCATGTTCCCAACAACTTTGATGTTGACACTTTCGTCCTAAAGGCTCTAGTTTAGACGATATAAGTGTTGCATGGATAGAGCACCTATGTGCCTGTGTTTTCTGCATTTTCGGGATGAAGGTTGAATCTTGTCCAGTCCAGGCGACGCTATTCACCGGGCTTCTTAAATGCGTCCATCGATGGCGATGCAATTTAGGGCATGTCCAGTGCCTAAAATTTTGTGTCGTCGACCTATCAGAAAGGTTTTGAATCGCGACGGCCAAGGCCGACGCGATTCAGACATTTTTTCACACATAAGATGTTCGGCGATTTTTATATCGTATTATGAAATGAATTTCTTGAACACGTCGGGATGACCCGACGCGATTCAAGTATGAACGCAGCCATCAAGGTGGACGCGATTTAGCATCTTCAAAAACTCAAGCATCGATTGTACACCATGATATGAAGTGTGTCCACTGTGTCGGGCGCGTATTTCCATACCTACATGAGGTCTGTTTTACATGGTATTAAGTGCATGACTTGCATGTCTTAGTTCTAATCATTTCATGAGGTTGGTTTAATGGCTTAAAAGCAACTAACCCATTGAATAATCTATAACTACATGAATGTTAATGTAATTGCTCTTTAAATAATATGACCAATCATGCAACTAGTGAATTGTTCATCATATTGTTCCAGCTTTGTTAAAATGATAATTGTCATCTTAAAACATTGCAAACAAAGTTAGTTAAAGTGCATCATCTCATCTCATGTTATCTTGTTAAGTGCTTTCTGTAAGTTTGAAACCGATGGATTGTGGATTAAGACACCTGTTCACTACACACTTGCACATCTAGGCAGCCTTTCTTGGGGATTTGGAAGCTCTCTATTGGTCATTCCGTATCGGTAGACTGGCGACCTTTTCTCTAAGACCTCCGTAAATCTCCGTACTCCATGGATTCCCTCATGGAGACCGTGTTTGTTGTACCATTGAAGTTTCCTGAAGATGGCGTGCACTTCCTTTCTTCTCTTATTCTCATGACTGTGATTTATAGTCTAGACTTAAGCCATTAATGTAAAGAGTGAACTAATGTATAAATTGCACCGTTATGCTACCGAAATTATCTCTTGACTATGGTATCATGAAATCATGTTCACATTTACTTATTACTTGTTCTCATCATCATCATGAACATGACATTACACATGCTTACATCTTGAAATTCTCATTGGCCATTATTAATGACTGTGGGTATCTACATTTAAAATGAAATGAGATGCTGACCAGGCACGGAGAGTGTCCAAGGGCTCCAGTCTAGCCCCAATGACGGAGAGTCATAAATATACTGTTAACCATGTGGTATAATGATTACTGGCATTGCATCTGCGTTGTGAGTACTTGCGTGTTGAATGCTAGATACAATAACCACCTACACGTGTCCTAGTTTGCATTTCAACGTGGATCTTTCCTTAGTGTACATTAGTGTCTTCGTGCTTGATTAGTGTTACATGACCGTGCTCGTGCTCGTGCTCGTGCTTTCTTGCTTGCGTGATATGGCCATCCTACATTTATTGCAATTTATAGTGATATCTTGCGTGCTTGTTACATGCCACACTATTGATAATCTCTTGCTCGTTATATCGTATAGATCTTGCTCTATCATGATCCCTCTATCTAGCTTGTTTCATGTATCATGTTTTTAATGAGTTTTATTCGTACTTGCATATCATGACAGTCATCGTGCTTACCTAGTTCTAAATTGCTAATCACTTATATCATTGCCCGCACATTGAGATATAAATCCTACTGGACTAGTTTGCTCATTCCCTACTTTAACCATTCTAGGTGATTATGAAATTCAAGAGGAGGAGCAAGTCGAGGATGGGAATGCGTCCGAGTGATGAGTGTTCCAATGCTTGAGTCTATCTATAGTTAGTTTGCTTTGAGTGTAAGAACAATGTAGTAGGAATTGAGGAATAAATGTACTTTACCTTTTATCGAGTCTTAGTCCTATTATACAATGTTTAAGAGTTGCATTAGTTCATTTGAAACAATGAGATGAGATTTAAATATAATTTCCATTCAGTTCAATATTTGGGCCCTATGATGATGTTGTGTTGTTATACACTTAGTGTGTGCTAGCTAGAGGCTTATATGCAGACTGTTCACGTCTCGGGATATCGACTCGAATTATCTGAATTAATATCCACTGCGAAATTCTCGGGACGTGGCAATTTAGTGGCATCAGAGCCTAGAAAAACCAAATAGGATATGTGTCTCAAGATTAAGAGATACCTATGGAACATAGGTGATGGAAATTAAATATCGTACCTGGCGAGAATGGGTAGAGACTGGGAATATGTTAGAATAAACAAAACACCCCTACCCATTGACTCTCATAATGTATCTAGAGACATTAATTGGTTCTATCCTTTTCTCAAGAACCTCATAACTTTCTCATTCAACTGCAATGGCTCGCAATCAGTGGCAAGCTATGCAAGAAACCGTAGCTGGTTTGACCCAGGCATTACAGAACATAGTTCAGGCTGGAAATCAGGCTGTAGCTGCATGGAATGGAGCTGATGATCTACACCGCAACTTTAGGAGTTTGAACCCTCCTCGTTCCTCGGGATCCACTGATCCGGACGAAGCGGAGAATTGGCAGGAAGAAATAGAAGGATTTTCCAAGTGATGCAATGCAACAATAGGGAGAAGGTGGTACTGGACACTTTTCAATTCACTATGGATGCCCGAGCAAGGTGGAAGGCCACATCAGCCCATCTGCCCAATGTAGCTAAACTAGAGTGGGCTGGATTCCTGGAAATATTCTGGGAAAAGTATTTCTCTGAAAAAGATAAGGAAAATAAGGCAGCGGAGTTTACCGCATTGAACAAAATGGCATGTTCGTAGCTGAGTATGAGGCTCAGTTCGCGCGTTTGGCTATTTATGCCCCACATTTGGTGGGAACGGAGAGATTGAAGGCAAATCGCTTCATGGATGGGCTCAGGCCCATGTTCATCGAGAAGCTCGGACCTCACAACATTCAAACCTACACTGAGATTATCCAAAGAGCTCAACTGGTAGAAGACACCATAGCCAAAGTAGAAGGCATGAGGGGTAAGGACAACTGCAAGCCGGTCATCGTCAAGAAGGGAGCACCTAATGCTGCTCCAACTTTCTGTAACAACAACAACTTTAACAACACAACAAGAGGCCGAATGCTGGAAGAGACAATGTTGTGGACAAGAAGGTCATGGTAGAAGGAAGGTAGTTTGCTGAGAACTACAAATTCTGTGATAAACCAGGACACCGAGCTGAAGAATGCTGGAAGAAGCTTGGGGCGTGCTTAAGATGTGGTGGGCGTGACCACCGTATTCCTGACTGTCCTATGCTGAAGGACCAGCTAGGTAAAGCCAGAATGTACCACGGCGTCAGGGACGCCTTAATGCTGTCGTAGAAGCTGACCTACTCGAGGAAGGGGGTATGGTGGAAGGTACCATTTCCAAACACTCTCAACCTACTTTTGTGCTTTTTGATATTGGATCTGCATATTCATTTATTTCCACCACATTTGCTGCAACTCTACCTGTCAAACCTGTACCTCTAAAATCCAAGATTACTGTAGCCTCTCCCCTTGGCTCAGAATCTAAACTCACCCACTACTTGCCAAAATGTGAAACTATAATTGGAGGACACAATCTCCTTGCCGAGCATATTTGTTTAGACATGAAGGGTTATGATGCCATACTGGGTGTCGATTGGCTAATTGAATATGATGTCAATGTAAATTGTCGCCATAGAAGGGTCACCTTTAAAAGACCAAACCTTCCAACTCTATCACTTCTTGGCACCCGTTATCATAAACACCCTATCTTGATATCCTATTTAAAGGCTTCCAAGCTGATCAACCAGGGTTGTGATGCTTTCCTAGTTTCGGTCATGGCAACTAAGAAGAAGAAACCAACACTAGAAGACATTCCCATAGCCAGAGACTCTCCGGATGTATTCCCAGAGAAATTACCTAGTATACCACCAGAGCGGGAGGTGAACTTCACCATCGAGTTGCTCCCTGAGGCAGCCCCTGTTTCAAAAGCTCCGTAGTGCATGTCCTCTATTGAATTGCAGGAGCTAAAGAGGGATATCCAAGAACTACTAGATCAAGGTTTTATCAGGCCTAGCACATCCCCGTGGGGAGCACCAGTACTATTTGTCAGGAAGAAGGACGGATCAATGAATCTTTGCATTGACTACCATCAGTTGAACCAGTTGACAATAAAGAACAAGTATCCACCATGCCCCGCATCGATGAGATGTTTGATCAGATCTCCGGTGCACAATATTTCTCCAAGATAGATCTAAGATCGGGCTACCATCAACTGAGAATCAAGGAAGAGGATATACACAAGTCTCCATTCTGGAGTAGATATGGTCACTATGAGCTCGTGGTCATGCCGTTTGGTTTAACAAATGCTCTCGCGGCTTTCATGCAACTTATGATAATATTGATAGGCCATACTTAGACCAGTTGCAGTGGTGTTCATTCATGACATCCTTATTTACTCCAAGTCCAAAGAAGAACACTTGAAGGTTGCTCTACAAGTGCTTAGTGATAATCAACTCTATGCAAAACTTAGTAAGTGTGAATTCTGGATGGAGGAAGTGTCTTTCCTTGGCCACATCATATCTAAGGAGGGAATCTCTGTAGATCCATCTAAGGTGAAGGCGGTAAATAACTGGGCAAGGCCAACAACTATGTTAAAGATCAAGAGCTTTTGGGTTTAGCGGATATTATCGTCGCTTCATTAAAGCTTTCTCAAAGATAGTTGTACTATTGACCAGGCTTACCTGAAATGAGAATCCATTTGCATGGACTAATGAATGTGAAGAAAGTTTCAGGGCATTGAAAGAGCACCTTACCTCAGCACAGGTACTGACACTCCCAGTCGCTGGGGGTAGTTTTGAAGTATACACAGATGCATTTGGGATCGGCCTAGGCTGTGTGCTGATGCAAAATGGGAGAGTCATATGCTACGCGTCCAGAAAAATGGAGAAGCATGAGGACAATTAGCCTGTACATGATCTGGAGCTAGCTGTTGTAGTCTTCACCATGAAGATATGGCGTCACTACCTTTATGGTGAGAAGTTCTTTGTATTTTCTGACCATAAAAGCTTGAAGTATCTGTTTTCTCAGCAAGAATTGAACATGAGACAGCGGAGGTGGTTGGAGTATATCAAGGACTTCGACTTCACTATCCAATATCATCCAAGTAAGCAAATGTTGTGGTAGATGCTCTAAGTAGAAAGCCAATGATTACATTGTGAAGTGTAATGGTGGGCGAATAGAGATTATTAAAAGAATTTTCTAAGTTAAATATTGATGCTGACATCAAGAAGAAGGGATGTCTTATTGCTAGTGTTAGATCACAACCTACACTATTGGAGTAAATCATAGCTCTCCAAGACAATGACCCTGTGCTCTTAGAAATTAAGGCTAATCTAGATCAGAGGCCGGATTTCTCTGTAACTGAAGAAGGAAGATTATTGTTCCGGGATAGAGTCTGTATACCCGACCATGCGGAGACAAAGAAGATGATTATGGATGAGGCTCACAAGACTAGGTATACCATTCATCTTGGAACTACCAAAATGTATCAAGATCTGAAAAGAAGCTTTTGGTGGCCAAATATGAAGAAGGAAGTGGCAGAATATGTCGCCAGATGCTTAACATGTCAAAAGATCAAGGCAGAACACTTGCGATCTGCAGGTAAACTTAAACCCCTAGAAATCCGACATGGAAATGGGAAGGTATAGGGATGGACTTTATATTCAGACTACCTAAATCTAGAGGTGGATTCGATGGAATATGGTTTATAGTCGACTGCTTAATTAAGTCCGCTCACTTTGTGCTAGTAAAGAACAAGTGGTCAGTGGATGTTCTGGATGCTTTATATGTGAAAGAGATAGTTAGGTTACATGGAGTACCAGTGTCTATCATGTGTGATAGTGACCCTAGGTTTACATCCCACTTTCGGAAAGGACTGCACTATTCCTTGGGATCTAAACTAAACTTTGCCATGGCTTTCCATCCGCAGACTGATGGTAAGATGGAGAGAACCAATCAGGTAATTAAAGATATGCTCAGAGCCTATGTTCTGGACTTTGGAGGTAGTTGGCATTAATACTTACCTCTTGTGGAGTTTGCCTATAATAATAGCTACCAAGCTAGCATTCAAATGGCACCATTTGAAGCACTCTATGGCAGAAGTTGCCAATCTCCAATATGCTGGTATGAAGTTGGCGAGAAACAAATGCTCGGACCAGAGATGATAAGGGAAACAATAGAGAAGGTGAAGCTTATCAAAGAGAGAATGCTGTGGCGCAACAAAGACAAAAGGCATATGCAGATAATAGAAGGAGAGACCTGGAGTTTCAAGTTGGTGATCATGTATTCTTGAAGGTGTCTCCAGGCCGTGGGATCAGGTGGTTGGCATTAAAGGCAAGTTGTCACCAAGGTTCATCGGGCCTTTCGAAATCCTCAAGAGAATCGGCGAAGTTGCATACCGTCTATCATTACCACCACAAATGGATGGAATACACAATGTGTTCCACATATCCATGTTGAAGAAATATGTATGAGATCCGTATCATGCCATAGAATATGAACTACTGGAGTTCAACAAAGACGGAACATACCAGGAAAGGCCAATTATGATCGTGGACCAGGAACTGCGCCAACTAAGGAACAAGGTCATCCCACTGGTAAGGGTTAGATGGAATCAACGCACAAATGAAGACGAGACGTGGGAAACTAAGGAAGCAATGGAAAAGATATCTGAAGCTATTCACAAGTAAGTACACCTCATACAATAAATTTCTATTCATGAATTTGGGGACCAAATTCTCCTAAGTGGGGCAGGGTGTAACACCCCGGAAAATTAGTAATTAAAAATTGTAAATAAATGGAAATAAATAATTTTCGCATTATCGAAATGGTTAAAACATACGTACCATTATCATATGTGCAAGAACACATCAAACAATTCCGTAAAAATTATAAATGAACTGCAAATATTATTCCTAAGTGTTCCACGAAGAAATTCGTGCAACCAAAAACTAGATTGACAAGTGTACATCACAATGTGAGATGATATCTAAATTAGGAAACAAGTCGGAAAACCATTAACACGGAAATACGACACGACCATAAATTAAATAAACATGTTGGAAAGACTTCCAACACAACGTATAGATGACCCATTATTAGAATTGGGCTAATGAACACATTTGGACCAAGAATCAAATGAAGTAAGAAAATGCATAGAAATTCGCAACCCTAATAAGCTGAAATTAGAAGAGGCAATTAGGGTAAAAGGGATGCAATTATGCTCTCTTGGCAACCCAAATTTGTGCCTATCCACCCTTGGGGGTTTCTTGATGGCCAAGACACTCCAATGGAGGGAGAGATCTTCAAAACATTGAAGGGGCATGCCAAAACTGCAACTTTTCCTTCCTTGATGCAAGAGGACTTCTAAAAGCCCTAGATGCATAAATACTCTCCACATAACCCTAGGGGACGAGTTTTACATCTTGTTGGGGTCGTGTGGAGGAGTTCTTGGCTGCTGGGGAGTAGGAGATCGAGCACACCAAGCCCTTCTTCTTCCGCATTGCGTCTTCTTCGGCCTGTACAAACAGTCATCTTGGAGTCGATCAAGGTAGGTCAAACCTAAACCACATCATGCAAGACTTATACCCCTAGAAAGAGAGTCAAGTCTATTTCCTAACCCAACTAGAATGCCCAATTTTCAAGCAGTAGGCTGGCATATTAAGCCTTCTCCAACCAGTGGTCTGAATGAGGGTTTTCTGGAGAACGATAATTCCTCAACCCAGAAGGTAGGCTTTCTCAGGCCACACCTTAACAAATCATAAACCAAGGTGTAGAGCATTGAGTCTAGTTTCATTTCCAACTGGTTTCATCGAATTCCAATGAGTACATCTTGAGTTATAAGCATTTTTCTGAAGTCGCGCATGTAAAGGACTTTTTATGTTCATGTCAATTTTCACGTATCCTGAGGACATTTTAAATTATTCCAAAGCCATAGCTCTTTCCTATTCCATGTTCCCAACAACTTTCATGTTGACACTTTTGTCCGAAAGGCCCTAGTTTAGATGATATAAGCGTTGCATAGATCGAGCACCTGTGTTCCTACGTTTTCTGTGTTTTCGGGATTAAGGTTGAATCGCATCCAGTCCAGGCGACGCTATTCACAGGGCTTCTTAAATGCATCCGCCCATGGCGACATGATTTAGGGCATGTCCAATGCTTAAAATTGTGTGCCGTCGACTTGTCAGAAAGACTCTGAAATGCGACGGCCAAGGCCGACGCGATTCAGATGTTCGGCGATTTTTATATCGTATTATTAAATGAATTTCCTGAATGCGTCGGGATGACCCGACGTGATTCAAGTATGAACGCGGCCACCAAGGTGGACGCGATTTAGCATCTTCACCAAACTCAAGCATCGACTGTACACCTTGATATGAAGTGAGTCCACTGTGTCGGACGCATGTTTCCAGACTTACCCGAGGTCTGTTTTACATGGTATTAAGTGCATGACTTGCATGTCTTAGTTCTGATCATTTCATGAGGTTGGTTTAATGGTTTAAAAGCAACTAACCCATTGAAAATCTATAACTACATGAATTTTATTCTAAATGCTCTTTAAATAATATCACAAATCATGCAACTAGTGAATTCTTCATCTTATTGTTCCAGCTTGTTAAAATGATAATTCTCATCTTAAAACATTGCAAACAAAGTTAGTTAAAGTGCATCGTCTCATCTCATGTTATCTTGTTAAGTGCTTTCCGCAAGTTTGAAACTGATGGCTTGTGAATTGAGACACGTGTTCACTACACACTTGCACATCTAGGCAGCCTTTCTTGGGGATATGGAAGCTCTCTATCGGTCATTCCCTATCGGTAGACTGGTGACCTTTTCTCTAAGACCTCCGTAAATTTCCGTTCTCCGTGGATTCTCTCATGGAGACCGATGTTGTTGTACCATTGAAGTTCCCTAGAGATAGTGTGCACATCCTTTCTTTTCATGTTCTTGTGACTGTGATTTATAATCTAGAGTTAAGCCATTAATGTAAAGAGTGAACTAAAGTATAAATTGCACCGTTATGCTGCCGAAATTATCTCTTGACTATGGTATCATGAAATCATGTTCACATTTACTTATTACTTGTTCTCATCTTCATCATGAACATGACATTAAACATGCTTACATCTTGAAATTCTCATTTGCCATTATTAATGACTGTGGGTATCTACATTTAAAATGAAATGAGATGCTGACTGGGCACGGAGAGTGTCCAAGGGCTCCAGTCTAGCCCCAATGACGGAGAGTCATAAATATACTGTTAACCATGGGGTATAATGATTACTGGCGTTGCATCTGCACTGGGAGTACTTGCATGTTGAATGCTAGATACAATAACCACATACACGTGTCCTATTGTGCATTTCAAGGTGGATCTTTCCTTGGTGTACATTAGTGTCTTCGTGCTTGATTAGTGTTATATGATCGTGTGCATGCTTGTGCATGCTTCCTTGTGTGATATGGCCATCCTGCATTTATTGCAATTTATAGTGATATCTTTTGTGCTTGTTACATGCCACACTATTGATAATCTCTTGCTCGTTATATCATTCTAGATCATGCTCTATCCTGATCCACTATCTAGCTTGTTTCATTTATCATGTTTTTAATGAGTTTTATTCGTACTTGCATATCATGACAGTCATCGTGCTTACCTAGTTCTAAAATGCTAATCACTTATTTCATTGCCCCACCATTGAATATAAATCCTACTAGGCTAGTTTGCTCATCCCTACATTAACCATTCTAGCTGATTATGACATTCAACACGAGGAGCAAGTCGAGGATGAGAATGCGTCCGAGTGATGAGTGTTCCAATACTGAGTCTATTTATAGTTAGTTTGCATTAAGTGTTATAACAATGTAGTAGAAGTGAGGAATAAATGTACTTTGCCTTTTATCAAGTCTTAGTCCTGTTATACAATGTTTAAGAGTTGTATTAGTTCATTTGAAACAATGAGATGAGATTTGAATATAATTCCATTGAGTTCAATATTTGGCCCTATGATGATGTTGTTTGTTATGCACTTAGTGCGTGCTAGCTAGAGGCTTATTTGCTGGCTGTTCACGTCTCGGGATATCGACTCGAATTATCCGAATTAGTATCCGCTGCGAAATTCTCGGGATGTGACAATCTCTCAATTCTATTTTTAAATTCCATAGACACCACTTGATCAACTACTCTATGGTACATCCATGAACGATCTTCAAACATTTTCCCTATGTGAATTAAATGTTAACACACAAATCTTTAACATGTTTAACAAAATAAAAAGTTCAACCATTTCCTCACATCGTCCATCTCTACCATTTTAAATAGGAAGGAAATATTATTTAGATTTTCACTTTTTAACCCATTTTTGAAGGTTTGATCGCCCGATTAATTACTATATGTGTTCTGTTATTTGCAAAAAATTTCGGCAGCATCTCCGCACACCTTTTTTTGATTAAGAAATTTTCTTAAACACTTACTAGTAACTGTAGGAAAATTCATACATTGATTATGAAAATCTTTTAGCTTTCTTGTTTGGTGTTCTTCATTGTGTACATATGTAAGGCCCTAGAATTTTACTCTCTTATATAGGAGTCTGATTGTGTGAGAAATGGATGTTTGTATGTGTAGATATGTATGTGCATATAAATAAACTATTTGATGTAGTGTTGTAAAAATATATATGTATATCTATTGTACATATATATATTTTTCATTTACATTACATGAACGATATTTATTTCCTAATGTATACATTGTATTATATTGTGCTTGTGTTACATGTAATTGTGCCTAAGTAATGTATATAGGAGTATTTTAAGTTCTCACCAAGCGACCTGTTGGCATTAACATAGGCTGACGTTAATGGGAGTCAGCGACCACATCGATGGACGCCAACGCCATATTAGCAGCCAGTGATGTTGACATTAGTCTCCCAGATCTGTTGCATCTTCAGATCTGGAAACGTCCACGAAAATCTCGCCTCTTGTTTAGAAACCGTTCTCAACGGTCACCTAGCCTTACCTAAATGCGTACCCAAACCCGAGGAGCATAAAAACTCCTTCGTTTGGCCGAATAGAGTCTTTTTGGCTCTTGGGTCAAAAATCTAAAAACCCTAGTTCTCCGTGTGAAACCCGACTTTTGAGATCTGAGATCCGACGATTAGAGACTTCTTCCAGCGATCTTCTGCGACTGGAGGGAGTCTAAGCATAAGGGAAGGCTCTTCGACATCGGGTGGTTGTCTGCATCAACACAGAACCCGGATTAGAGGACATTTAAGGACTCTTTGGCTCAGGCCGAGAGGGCTTCACCGGCTTGATTTGTCATTTGTGGATTTTCTGAAGGCAAGTAAACCCTCCACACTATCCATACATATGTTTAGTAGGTCTTAGGTAATTTTTCGGAATTTTAATCGTCTCGTGGAACACTCCTTCAATCAATTTTTGAGTTCAGTCTGTGTTCTGTACAGACAGGAGCTTAACGGCAAGATCTGATGCCATTAAGATCCGACGTTAGCGGCCACCTTTGTTGCCGTCAACCAGATAAGCGCCACACCCTTGCCGCTGAGTTCTTCAGGCAAGAACAATGTGCTGCTTACCCCTTTATAATTTATTTTTTCAGAATTCTGTGCATGAGGATATACTGTAAATTTTATATACTATGTAATACTTCGAGTGGATGATGTTGTGAAATTTTCAATGATATTCTATTTATGAAAATCCTAAAAGTATGCCAGTCAGGTTTTCCAACCTTGTAAATTACTGTTTGTGTGATCCATGTGGAATTTGGGTGTCATGGAATTCTGTACGATGTTTATAGATGTCAGTTCATGCCATGAAAATTTGGGAATTTTATGCTCTCCTTGTAAATAAATAAATTTTGAACTATAAAACAAAGAGCATGTTTTATCTATTTTAACTCTCCAATAAATTGTTTGATGTGAAATTAATTCCCAAAAATTGTATGTAATATCATGACTATTGGACACAGATTTTAGAATAGATAAATATGTATCTGGAACTGTGTACCATATTTAATTGATTACTTGATAGATTAGGCAGAATGCTTGTTTTATTTATCATAAATTCTATATGACTCCAAAAAATATGAAAATTTGTGTGCATGATGCTTGACTTGTAAACAATCTGTGGTTAAGCTTTTATGTGAATTGAGTGACAGTAGGTGCTGAATTGAGTATTTCATGATGGAGTGACTAGTTAAAGTATGCTTAAAGTAATTAGAAACTAATTAGATGATTACAACATGATTTATGATTGAATTGTAACTGTTTAACTCTATAAATAATAGTCCCATGTTAAGTAACCTGAATCATGTGCAAGTATGTGAATATAGAATTAATGTGTTAAATGGTATGCAAATAGTGTGTGTTTAAAATGGGGAAAATGTGTAAATATGCCATGGGTGACACTGCTACCTTAGAGCGCTGAGGAACTGTATCGTAGTAAAGTCCCTATGGGAAGGTTCATATGAGCATAAGATCCCATGGGCATTGGGAAAAAAATCCTGGAGGTGGACAAGTACCACAAGTTAGGGTGGAGAGTGCTTCTCCTGGTTCTGCGCAGTAACTAAGGTCTATTACTATGTTGCCCAGGTGATAGATATGTGTGTGATGAGATAAGTGTGTGTCCTTTTAGAGGTGGTTTGGACTATGTGTCATGTCATGTAATGAGAATAATATAAATTGTGTGTATGTTAATGTGAATGTGCAAAATGAGCATGTGGATATGTGAATTAATGTGTTGACATGCGAAATTGTGAATATGTTTTCAAATTTGCTAAAATTTTATCAAAACAGCAAGCTATATGTGTGTATAATTGTGTTATGCATGTGGAAATATACATAGAATCCATGCTGGGAACATTCTTCCTTCATGTGTAAACTTCATGTTTAATTGCTATTGTGTTACAACATGAATGTAATGAAATGTGAATTGAAATGGCATGTGAAAGAATGTGTAGGCAACATGTGATAGGTTTATTATTGTGAAATAACATAACCACGTACCATGTGTGATGTAATTGGTAGAAGTAACATGTTAGGGTTTTTCTTTAAGATTGCTTAATCTATGTTACATGTATTAGTGGTTTTGTTTTAAATGTAAAGTGTCTATGTGGTGTATGTCTGTTAATGTGAAAGAAAATTACTTGCTGTGTCTCGTAGACTCACTTTGCTTCGGCGTACAGGTGCAGGTGTTTCTACCCCTTGGAGGAGACAGTGGGGAGTGACTCCGAGCGTGAGGAGGTAACAATTCGTGGGGATTGGCATAATTGTACTTTATTTTCATAAGTATGTAATAAAGAGCGATATGTATTTAGTTGTGGACAATGTGGTTATTTAGTTTCTCAGTTATGAATGGTTAAATTTTTTTTGTTCTATGTAGATTGTGGATAAAAGTGGATGATGGAATAAGATCTTTATATTCAGTTCTTTTATTCTACTCTTATGTGTTCATATTTATGTACGTCTCGACCTACTATATGTGTTGAGTAAATGTCCCACTGTGGCAATGCTCTCTATATCGACGTGGGTTGGTATAACCGTACCGGTATAAGGAGGGTCGTCACAGCATACTCCTCATGAACATTGAATCCTGGACCAGCAACATCTATGACCATATCAACATATGAACTACTACTTCCAATATTGGCAGGCTCGTAGCACCACAATGTTTCACCATGACATATCTAGTTTGTATAATGTTTATCAAATCCCTTTCTGTATAATTGACATTGTACATCCCATGTTGTAAGCAACTTCAAGTTCTTACACACTACACAAGGACATCAGATATGACCTTATAATCGACAACCTCAATAGGATTTCTCAATGCAAACTGAATGAATCTCTCAATTCCATAGACACCACCTGATCAACTACTCTATGGTACATCCATGAATGATCTTCAGACATTTTTCCTGTGCGAATTAAATGTTAACACACAAATCTTTAACATGTTTAACAAAATAAAAAGTTCAACCGTTTCCTCACATCATCCATCTCTGCCATTTTAAATAGGAAGGAAATATTATTTAGATTTTCACTTTTTATCCCACTTGTGAAGGTTTGATCGCACGATTAAATACTCTCTGTGTAGTGTTATTTGCTAAAAAATTCGGCAACATCACCCCACACCTCTCCAATATACCACATAGTATTTTTTGATTAAGAAATTTTCCTAAACACTTACTAGTAACTAGTTAAGAAAATAATCAAAATCAATAAAGGTATATCAGAGAGGAGTGAGAAGACACAACCAAAATTTTTAACGAACAACACAAACACAGATAGTAATTAACCACCTAAGTGCGATCAAACATTCACAGACTATCCAAACGGGACAATTCAAGACTTTAAGTTAGATATACACGTTCTCATCATTCAAAATGAGAATGTGCACAACAATCCCAAAGTCTTGAATGGGTAGGTTGATTGACACGGGCTTAACATTCTCTCCTAAGATCTGTGCAATGTTAGGTTGCATCCACGCATCTCAACTCACATACAACACCCAACTAATTAAATATTGACAAGATACTAACACATTCTAAAAACACAAAACAGGTATTCTAAAACCTCTATATATATAAAAAATATCAGCAAGCACATAAAACAAGTAAGAGACTTTGTTCTCATGACTGTTCAACAAGAAAGCTAGAAAGCATATTCAACAAGAAAGTTAGAAAGCAAATTACAAAACTAGAAATCAAATTTACAAAACATCCAACACATTTATAAGAGCAAAAATCAAATACATCAGGATGCTATTCTTTTTACTCGTACACAATTACATTATCTTGTTGATCTATAGTCCTTGGCTCTTTAGTGCCAGATGAGGAGTATGAGATCCCATAGCTCTCAAACAGTGTGGAGGTATCCAGTGATACCCCCATCAATATGAGTTGAGTGATGCACTGTAGTCAAGATTGATACCATGTTCTAGATATATTCCATTTTTTTGTAGGATATGTATTCTCCCAATTTCTTTTGCATAACCTATGCATGCCCAGAGCTACTAATTCCTTCATCAACATATACATATAGTAATTGAAACCCATATTTTCTATCCTTATCCCAACCCCATTAATAGTCTAAGTTGAAACTGAACGAAACCTACTTCTTGAGAAAATTGGGTACTATATAGTCAAGTGGGATGGGTTGGTTTCTTCGGTTTAACTACAATATGAAAGACTAATTATATATCCTGTAAAATGAAAAAGGAGGAGAAGTAATTTTTTTGGTAATTTTAATTTCCAAAAAAAAACAAGGACATAAGAAAGAATGGATATAAGAAAGAATTTATGGGCATAAGAAAGAATTTATGGGCATAAGAAAGAATGGATATAAGGCCAATAGGGATTGGTAAGAAACAAATAATTCACAAAACTTGGTTATTGGAATGATTGTCATAGAAACAATCACAAGGATGCACTAATAATCTAAAATGGATGAGAACATACTTCTTACATACAATATGCAATAAAAAGAGTTTCATAGCTGAGGCTAGGGAGGGGGGCCGATGGGGGAGCTGGGCAGGGGAGGGGCGATGGTGGCTAGGGGGGGGGGGTGGGTTCATGGTCAGGAGGGGAGGGGGGTGGTGGTTTGGTAGGGGAGGGGGTGGCAGGAGCTGGCTGGGACAGGGAGGGAGGTGGTGGATCGGTGGGGGGGGGGGTGGCTGGGGAGCTAGGGACATGGAGAGGGGGTGTCGGGGGAGCTGGGTAGGGGGAGGGAGGTGTGGCTGGGTGGGGGATTCATGGTCGGAGGGGAAGGGGGGTGGTGGCTGGGAAAGGGAGGGGGTGGCAGAATGTCACGCCCCGACATTTAGAAGCAGAAAATAAACGCCGAGAGCGTGAGCTATAAAAGTGTACGTATCACAGTCGAGTAATTAAAAGTAATAACTAAATATAACACAAGGTTAAAGACAATAATTTTATCATCCAAAATAATCATTATTTCATTTCCATCAACTAGTTTAAACCTTACATCATCACAACCAAACATAGGGCCCAATGTTGTATTTCAACTACATAAGACCTCAAAGGAAATAAACCTATCTATTACAGACTCTTCAATTCTAATTTCATTGGCTGATGTGCTATGGTTAGGTAGAATTGAACAGCTCATCACTTTCCCCGGTCCCATCATTCTCCAGTTCCTCATATTCATTACCTGGAAATATTAAGGAAAGCAGGTGTGAGAGCACTAGCACCTAGTAGGATTTATCTCATGGTGCGGGCATGCATTATGTAATTAACATGTTAACAGTGGCAATACTATCATGCAATACTCATGTCAATAACAATGGAAACTATTTCAAGCTATAACATGTACAAGGATGGTTTAGTAACAATTCATGACAATTCTCATGTAGGACGGAATGATTATCAATGAGATAGATGACAGTACGATCACTTGACATGTAGAAGAGATTCAATAGCATGTAGCATGCAAAATAGATTTCTCAAGTTGAATTATGTAGAATTCCAATGGACAATGACATGAGGATTCTATAACGATGACATGTACATAGATTTTGCCATTTCACATATAACAGTTCAACCAATCAATCAATCATTCAATAACAGTGTGAAAATTACCCAGATGAATCTTGCATTAAATTAGGTGATTGTCTGACACCTCAATGGATCATATACTCTCGTGATTTATAAGTATTTCAGGTGCTCCTCCCAGGACCAGACTGGGCCCTATTTGCATAGGCATAGTTGTGAACCGAAGTTCCAATAATTTTTGGTAATTCCATTCATTTATTTATGGCCAACATGATTTTCCAAGCAATGAACAATTATGAACTAAAGATCATGTCAATGATGATGGAGACAATGCAAGGGGACATGATCCAGATTAATTTCGACAGCATAATAGCTTAATCTCTTTAGTTCAATCTTTACATTTAATGGCTTGATTTCAATGTTATCAAATCACTCTCACGAGAAGATGAAAAGAAGAGAAATGCATTCTATCTTCCGGGTACTTCATTGGTACAACCAACTCGGTTTCCATGAGAGAATCCACAGAGTACGGAGATTTACGGAGGTCTTAAGAAAAAGGTCACTATACTACCGATACGGAATTATCGGCCGTGAGTTTCAAATCCCTCAAGAAAGGCATCCTATATGTGCAATGTGACGTGTAGAGCGTGTCTCAATCCAGAATCCATCAGTTTGAAACAAGACGAAAATCTTATAACAACATGCATGACATGCATAGAATTCAATCTATCACATGGTTGCAATACTTTATCATATATCACATTTCAATTATGGGCAAGTCGGAATATGGACATAGCATATATCAATCACATGGTCACATGGTAGATGAACTCAATCAATCATTACACTTAGAACAGATCTTCATAT
>JACBKR010005352.1:0-18883 GCA_014218235.1 Colocasia esculenta | reverse complement strand
TCAGAAAAATATTAAACGTCAATACCTATCGTCGTTAACATCCCATAAACGGCATGCGATGTTGCCACTTACAAGCTTTAACGTCAAATGATCTTGACGCCTAGTTCTACACAGAACAGCATTCAATTTATGCAGAAATAAACACACAATGAACATAATACATTCAAGGAAATTCTAGGGTACTACAATAACTCTAATACAATGTTCGTATTACATACTGTGAAATGACAAGTCACAAGGAAACTCCAAAGTCTAATCTCCGCGCTCGGAGTCCGTCTCCACTGTCTCCTCCACGGTGCCACGTCACCAACTACACCTGTACGCGAAGCAAGGAGTGAGTCCAAAGACTCAGCAAGCAACACTACTCATAATATACACGTATAGGTCGTAACGGTTCCTACTGCACATTCAAATTTACACACACATGACATGCTAGTCATTTGAAAGTTTCAACCTATCATGAAAGTTTTACAAATTTATACATGGATCATGCTTTCAGATTTCTAAGAATAAAACTTTACCTATCACATGCTCTCTATTCAATTTACTCATGAAATTTTGTCTTTAAAGGACCAAGACATGAGAGCTACCAACATGAACATTGTGCGTATGTGAAAGGAAAACACGACTAGCATGGATCTTACATGTTTTTAAACAAGTGCATAGACATTTTCACATGCTTTAAGTTGCTGGTTTCACATGGTTTAATGGCTGTAAACCTATACATGAGAGCTACAACGTTGCTTAAAACATATCATGTGAACAACTAATCATGCTATTTGCACACGTGCTCATCAATTATCCCTAACATGGATTCTAGATATTTTTGCACATATAAACATGATGATAACAACATGAATTTACTGATTTCACATGGTTTCAGATTTATCTCACATGGATTTCAATAACATATTCTCACATCTTTCGTTTCACATTTTCTTTACACAAGTTTCCTCTTTCACATGGTTACACTTTACACATACACATTCACATTGTTCACTTACACATTACACATGAACACATACACTGTGACGGCCCTCATTATACCGGTACGGTTATACCAACCCACGTCGGTATAGCGAGTGCTGCCACAGTGGGACATTTACCCAACGATACTAACAGCTGAGATACACGCGAATATACAACAGAGTAGCGGAAGTAAAAGACCATTGTCTCCATTCATTCATCACCCACATTAAACATACATGCAACTCGCAATTAACATAAAAGAACTAAGGTCCACATAATTTAAATTGCTGAAATAAAATACACAATGTCCACACTTATACATCCTTTTTATGATAATTCTAGTACAATGTTCAAAATTACATACTTATGAAATACACAAATCTCAAAGAAACTCCAAAGCTAGTCTCCGTGCTCGGAGTCCGTCTCCACCGTCTCCTCCAACGGTGCCGTGTCACCAACTATACCTGTACGCCGAAGCAGGAGGTGAGGCCAAGGACTCAGCAAGCAACACTACTCATGATATACACGTACAAGTCCTAGTGATTTCTACATGCACATTTACAATTTGTAAAAGTAGCATGCTAGTCATTTTAAAGTTCAACCTATCGTGAAAGTTTACAAAATTTATACATGGATCATGCTTTCAGATTTTTAAGAATAAAATTTACCTATCATATGCTCTCTATTCCATGTACTCATGAGATTTTGTCTTTAAAGAATCAAAACATGAGAGCTATCAACAAGAACACTACGCATACATGAAAGGGGAACACAACTAGCATGGATTTCACATATCCTTAAGTGCATACATAACCCTTTTTACATGCTTTAGGTTGCTGATTTCACATGGTTTAACGGCTGTAAACCTATACATGAAAGCTACAACATGGCATAAAACATATCATGTGATCATACAGTCATGCTATCTTGTACCCGTTTTCACCAATTATCCCTAACATGGATTCTAGACATCTTTGCACATAATAGCATGATGATAATAACATAAATTTACTGATTTCACATGATTTCAGATTTGTCTCACATGGTTTTCAATAACATATTCTCACATTTTTAACTTCACATTCTCTTTACACAAGTTTTCTTTTCACATGGTTCACTTTACACATGCACATTCACATTGTCACTTACACATTTACACATGAGCACATACACATTTCACATTTCACATTACACATTTTAGGTGCCGTGACACATAGTCCAAACCACCAAAGAAGGACATATACACATCACATTACACATAGACGCCATCTAGGCATTCCAATGGCGACTCTTGGACTGCGCAGACCGGGAGAACAAGTCTCCACCCTAACTAGTGGTACTTGTCCACCTCCAGGATTTCCCCCTAATGCCCTTAGGGTCACTTACACATTGAAATTTCTCAGGGGGACTTTTCCCTGATACAGCTCCACTGCCTTCTACGGAAGCAGTGTCACATTGGCACAGTTACACATTTACACATTTACCGTTTTACACATGGTTTTACACTTCACACTTTTCATCACATTCACTCTCTCACTCACATGAATATCTCTGTTTTTCCTAACATGGTACTACAGAATTTCAGGAGTTTAACACACAGGAATTTCACTAATCAAGTTGGTTTTTGACAATAACTAATCACATCAAGATAATATACGTAGATTATCACATTTCACATAAAAATACATAACTTCTTGTTTACTGATCCAAATGACCTGAAATTTTAACCACATGCTGTTTTCGGGTTCAAGATCATACACTCAATTTTTCAGATTTTTCTGAGCTAAATATAATTTACAGAAAATCAAATACCTATTTTTGCATGTCATTCACAACTTAAGTTAACATGGAGTCTAACACACCTTGCAATTTGTCACTTACTGTTTTAAACAGAGGCTACTAATATATATATAATTTGGGGAATACAAAATTACCCTAAATCATACATCTATAGATCAATCACCACAACCATTTTCGCATGTCTTTCTATTTACCGAACCGAATTTATTTGCAACTCATGCAAGCATGGACAATTTACCAAAATTGAGCATACATCTACTGAGCTACTAATCTCCATGATCTGATAAAACCAAGACATTCAGACTAATCCTACTCATGGAACATGGATTGGCAAGATTCTTATCAAGTCATGCTTACAAGTTTAAGGAATACAATTTCCTACATTCACCATCACACACCACATTCATCCACACACCACAATTGACCATATACATAGAGTATAGGATTACCATATATCCTCATCACGGAAACCATACCAAAATTAATGTAAAGGAAGGGCAGAACAGTTCACTGTTCTGTCCAGAGGAACTTGGCGGCAGTCTCTGGCCGCTGACTCAGGGTCAGCGGCATGGTCGATGGACGCCAAGTTCTATATAGGCGTCCAGTGACCTTGCCGTCAATGCAGGTCTGTGCAGAAACACAGACCCGACCTCTCAAGATTTGGTGAATGGGAGGGTCTAGGACTCGAGAGAAAATGTACAAAAATGCAAAACCAACCTAGACTCATACGGGGACATCATGGATAGGTCACTTGCCTTTCAAAAATTCTTCTAATGGATTTAAAGGCTCGGAGAAGCTCTCCTTGGGCAGTCCCAGGAAGTGCAGAACTCCCTCCAAATGATCTCTTCCTCCGGGCTCCTGGATGATCTCCACGCCAAGGGGATGTCGGGGAAGCCTCCTCCTTTGATCCAGCAACCTCCTTGAAGCAGTAGATTTCCGGATCAAGCTTCAGAAGTGGGGATTTTTTGGGTGGCAAAGTGCGTTTTTCTCACAGCTTTCTCCTAGGGTTTTCTTCTCACTTCTCTCCTCTTGCAAGGTGAAGGGAGGAGTGGGGAGAGGCCATTTCGGGTTCAGACATAAGGAGAGTCTCTCTCCCACTCACCATGCTGATTTGACAGCCTTCAGAGCCGTTGGGGACAGTCCCCCAATGGTTGACTTACCTTGTTTTAGAAGCTTGCAGCTCTGCTGCGCATGTAGGCAGAGAGATTGGCGTCCATATCGCTGGACGCCAGGATAAGTGTTGGCGTCCATGTCTGGACGCTGACACCTCCTAAACGGCCAGGGGTTTGACGCCAAGAGGGCCTTCGGCCAGAACTCAGAAATATGCAGAAAACCATGCATACCATGCATATGTACATGCAACATGTATACGGTATTATATCCATACTAACACCATGCAATACATACATTATTTACATCTAACATAAACATATGCACACGAAATTATACTACTTAATGCGTACATAAATATGTATATACATACACAAGCACAAATATACACACATAATTACAAATAATGCGACGGAAATTCGAGGGCCTTACATACACATTACACATTCACATTACACATTTTAGGTGCCGTGACACATAGTCCAAACCACCAAAGAAGGACATATACACATCACATTACACATAGACGCCATCTAGGCATTCCAATGGCGACTCTTGGACTGCGCAGACCGGGAGAACAAGTCTCCACCCTAACCAGTGGTACTTGTCACCTCCAGGATTTCCCCCTAATGCCCTTAGGGTCATACATATTGAACTTTCTCAGGGGGACTTTTTCCTGATACAGTTCCACTGCCCTCTACGGAAGCACAGTGTCACATTGGCACAGTTACACATTTACACATTTTACCGATTTACACATGGTTTTGCACATATTACTTTTCATCTCATTCACTTTCTCACTCACATGCATATCTCTATTTTTCCTGACCCGGCACTACATATTTCAGGAGTTTAACACACAGTAAATGCACTAATCAGGTCGGGTTAAACAATATCTAACCCATTACGATAACATACATGGATTATTACATTCCACATGAAAAATACACAACTCCTTATATACTGGTCCAAATGACCTGAAATTTTAACCACATGCATTTTCGGGTTCAAGATCATACATTCAATTTTCAGATTTTTCTGAGCTAACTAGAATTTACAGAAAATCAAATACATTTAGCATGCCATTCATAATTTAAGTTGATATGGACTTATACACACAAGTCAAAATTCTAGCAAGCTACTGTCTGAACAGAGATTACTATTATATGCATGATTTGAGAATACAAAATTACCCTAAATCATACATCTATAGATCGATCACCATAAATCATTCTTGCATGCCGTTTTATTACCGAACCGAGTTTATTAGCAATTTATACAAGCATGGACAATTTATCAAAAACTGAGTACATGTATACTGATCCACAAATCCTCATGGTCTAATAAAACTGAGGCATTCAGACTAATCCTAATCATGAAGCATAAATTGGCAAGATCATCAACAAGTCATGCTTACAAATTCATGGAATACACTCTTCTAACATCATCACCACCACCCACATCATCCACACACCACATTTAACAATATACATAGTGTATAGGGTTACCATATATCCTCATCACGGAAACCATACCGAAAATAGGGCATAGGAGGGCAGAACAGGTCACTGTTCGTCCAGAGGAACTTGGCGGCGGTCTCTGGCCGCTGACTCAATGTCAGCGGCATGGTCGATGGACGCCAAGCATGATATCAGCGTCCATTGACCTTGCCGTCAATGCAGGTCTGTGCAGAAACACAGACCCGAGCTCTCAAGTTTGGGTGAATGGGAGGGTCTAGGACTCGAGAAAAAATTCATAAAAATAGTAGAAACGACCTAGACACATACGGGGACATTATGGTTAGGTCACTTGCCTTTTAGAAATTGCTCCAATGGGTCTAGGGTGTTGGTGAAACCCTCCTTGGGGTGGTCCCAAGAAGGTGCAAAAACGCCTCCTAGATCTTCTTCCTCCGGGCTCCTGGATGATCTCCACAGCAGGGGATGTCGGGGAAGCCTCTCCTTTGCTCCAGCTATCTTCTTGTCGTGGAAGATGGCGGATCTAGCTCCAGGAAGTCAGATTCTTGGGTGCAAAGAGGGGGTTTCTTAGTTCTTGTTCTAGGGTTTTCTTCTCTCTTTTCTCCTCTTGCAAGGGTGAAGAGAGGAGTGGGAAGAGGCAAATCCGGGTTCAGACATAAGGGGAGGCCTCTCTCCCACTCACAAGTGACATGACAGCTCTCAGAGCCGTTGGGGACAGCCCCCCAATGGCTGAGCTTTCTTGTTTCAGAGTTTTCTGGCTCTGCTGCGCATGCAGCCAGAGAAATAGGCATCCATATCGCTCGACGCCAGGATTAGTGTTGGCGTCCATGTCTGGACGCTGACACCACCTCAACGCTAGGGGTTGACGCCAAGATGGCCTTCGGCCAGAACTCTAAAATATGCAGAAACCCATGCATACCATGCGTATACAAATGCAATTTGTATATGGTAGTGTATCCATATTATCACCATTCAATACATGCATTATTTACATATAGTATAAACACATGCACACGTAATTGTACTAATTAATATGTACGTAAATACGTATATACATACACAAGCACAATATACACACGCAAATACAAATAATGCGACGGAAAATTCGAGGGCCTTACACGCCGGACCACCACACTCGGCAAGCTCAAACCACGGTATATACACAAACACTTTCTATTACCAATTACAGTACATATGTTAGGAATAGCTTGTTCCAGTCACCCTGTGACTTACAAGCTAACCTACACAATCACCCACTAAACCATGTTAATAATAACACCACAGTCTGTCATCGGTCACCTTGTGACCTCCACTGCCACACTAACACAGTACACGATAATCACATAATAACCATACTTATACATTACTAATTATCCATCTAGGATAATCTATAAAGATCATAAAGGATCAGGCTAGGTTCAAACGTGAACCTCACTGCCACTGAACCCAGACTAACCACAATAATTAAGATACAATAATACAATGACATACGATGTGCCATGCACACACAAACCACATGCACGACATTCAAACCACGTAGACACACGTGTATAATACACCAGCCAGGTGCACCACACGTCACGTCACAATAAACAACATGTCCAACACATGCACAGTATGCTTCAAGAGCGCTACGGGTGCCAACGCACCCACATGCTACGTAAACACCAAACCGATTACGTACATAACACATTAACCACATAAAACATGCCCACCTCGTGAGCAACACGCTCCATGAGCATAACAAGTGCACTGGCTCCACCTGTCATTGCCATGCACAACAAATACAAATAATCGTTTAACCACAACACTAAAGATTACATGTCCAACCTCTCAGCTGAGGTCACGACAAGGGACCAGTCGCCTTCAGAGCGCGATACCCCGACCTGTCGCAATGGGAACCCTATCGCGACGGGTCGGCCTGTCGCGACCTTGGTCGCGACGGCAAGGTCTGTTGCCTTCACATGTACAAACCCTAATCCGGAGAAACTCCATGGATCACCATTCCAACCATTCAAAACACGATTAGTTCTCATTTTACATGCTTTAATGGATACCCTAGCATGGTATCTAATGTTCTTTAAGCTTTAAACGAATCAAATCCACACCACGAGCAATCCACACAATCAAACGAGTAGAACACCCTACCTTCGTGAAGAACGCGAAAACCAGAGTTCTCTCGGCTTTCCCCCGCTCCACACGACGTCCTCGCGGCGAGAGCGCGCCGAGAACTCCACCAGGACCTCGAATCGTCCAAGAAACCTGCGCAGTAGCCTTCCCCAGCCGAGCTGAGCTTCCCCTGCTCTGTTTGGCTGGGGTTCCTTAAAAACACACAGTAGTTGAGAACGCGACATAGCCCTACGTCGCAACCTGAACGCGACGTGGGAGGCCGTCGCCTTCCCACTCTTGATGTCAGCAGGCCGCCCAACGCACGACACGTGGCATGCATGCAAACGTCAACTGCTCAACAGCGGTAACAAGAACGCGACCACCAGGGCTGTCGCGTTCAGAACACGACACACACCCCTGTCGCGTTCACAGGCAGAAAACCTATGACGCTTTGGGCCCAATGGCCGGCCCACCAAGCCTCACAACATGCGTAACATCTGAACTCAAACTCATGGGCCACACATCGGCTACCAAACCTACTAAACACGGATCCACGATCATCCGAAAAATGCGCGACGTTACATTACTATCGCCTAAAAAGAACTGTCGTCCTCGACAATCAACACAACCACAATAAACCGGACTATCACCTAAAAAGAAATAAAATCGTATATAGAACAAGAAGGATACTCTTTCTCTGCATCATCCTTTCAATTCATCTACGCTAACTATCTCATCAGTCCATTTCCATCCTTACTTTGTTCTTTTCTTTTCTTTCAATTCATTTCACAATTACTCTATTCTGTCGATTCCATTACCTTTCTTACCTTTCAATTGTAGGCGATTTTACCTTGCCAATGGCGCTTTATCTCCTTGGACTGAACCTACTTTCACATATTTTGGGTTGTGTTTGCAACATTTCTTTTCAGGCCATTTCTTTCTGCTCAAATCCTTTCATTTTATTCCACTACCTTTGGATGTTCTTTCGTGCTAAACCTTACTTAAATTCTCGAGTTTCTTAATGCCATTCCATTACTCACTTGTCATTGCTAGCCATTATCCTGTTTTTATCTGCATTCACATACTTAACTGTCTGACCAGTGGGTTGCGGTCCCACCACACTTCCGCTGCGCCACTCTGATTATACAAATATTGACAAAATATTTCATAATTTCTGCTTGCATTACTGTTCACAATTGCTACGCACTTTCACCATTATTCTGATTCCGGTTAAATTCAATACAGATTGCATTACTTGCTCAATCAATACTGGAAAACAATATCAAAATTTCCAAACTACTTTCTCCAATACTTCAATTCTAATTATGCCACACCTTTTTAAAAATCCGAATTCTACCATACCATTACATTACTAACATACTTTATTTTTCATATTCCTTTTTGACTTCAATTTACATCCTCTAGTTGACTAACCACATTATTTCATCATTTCTCAAACATCTGCTTTCATCTTTGTGGCGCTGCATTCTTATTTCAAGAAAATTACATTGCTTAGCTGACTTTACACATATTAACTTTATTTCAATCGGGTCAGATGGCACCTTAATCGTTCACTGTTTATCTGATTGCACTTTTTTCTTTCTATACCTAACGGTTTCAATTTCCATTCAGCCATGCTCAGATCTGCACATTATTCCTTAACTGTCCTGCCTTTTATTCTTATATCAAATTTAAATATTGCCTCGAGAAACACTTCTATTTAAACTAATCCACTTTCTGTGTGCTGCCATGCAAACTCTTACTAATCACCTCCTCAGTCTTTCAGTTACATCTGTTCCACAATCTATCATACTCTTTCTTGTCCAAATTAATAATCTGCCAACTGTGCCCCTTTTTTTTTGCCATGTATCCTTCTCAATTATTCTATTACTTAGCTATTCGTCCTGTACTGTACCATTCACACAACAGTTCATACAAACACTCTTCATTAACGACTGCCAAAGCTATAATTTGAAGGCAATCTCTTTAAATATCGTAACTAGTTCTGCCTGATTTCTCTATACCACTTAGCTTAATATTGCTCAACGGCTTCTTAGCTATCCATTTCTTTTCATTCTGACTCGCATAACTCTATCTTACTCTGAACATTCTTAATCTTAGCTTTAATCGTTTTTCAAACATAAACTTTACCTTTCTTTGCTCAACTATAATCAATTGCTAATCAACAATAACCTTATCTGTAACACTATATTCCTTAACGAACCAATCTATGCAATTCTCATAAACTGTTACTTGCCAAACTAATATCTTTCTTACGGAGTTGTCAGAAAAGTCCACTATGCACTGATCTTTCTTTTACCCTCTCTTTGCTTAACTGACCACCTCTGCTCAGACCTCTAATTATCAAAACACCCTTATCCTCATCAGACGATCATAATTCTTTGCTCTTCTATTTCCCCACACTTCATTTGAAATCAACCTCTCTCACTTAATCATTCTCAACTTGCCAAAGCATTAATCACATTATTACTCAAGCTACTTCTCAATTCTTATTAACACAAATCTCAAACAATACCTCTGCCAAGGCCCTCATTTGCAACTTATCGCACACACACTATTCCTTACTAGTAACATTCTACTGATCTATCGCAGTAACCCCTATACCTGTCTCTGTTAACTCTGTACTTTACTAACATATATCAGGCATATCCCTCTCAGGGCACTACTTTACCTTTCTTCTCTAATCTCTACAACTGAAAACCTTTAAATACTATACTCTAACTACACTAGTGCTAGGTGCTACCAAACACTTATGCCATTACCACGCTGTGGCTCAACAACTGCTCACAACTGCCATTTTACAAACAGAAACACACGATTTACGTGCCAAAAGCTCACGTAAAAACTACTTTATATCACACAAAACCACAGACTCACTACCAACAGTGGACATTAATCCATGTATTGGGACATTGTAACTTCAATGTCTTTTCATATTCTAACTGGACTATGCCTGATACCAACTGTGACGGCCCTGGATATTTATGCCCATTAAGGCTCCATATCCAGATCCGCCTCCCGCAAACGGACCGAAGTCTCGCAAGGGATATCTCACACAAGTGTCCAGTAAGAATATAAAAGACAACTACACAGTATAAAACACAAGAAAGTACATGTGCTCATACCTGCATATAACAATTACAACTGTCCCATTACATTATTACATGTCCAATTAAAAGTACAACTACCTGGGCATACCCCGAGGGAGCACGAGCTCACACAACACTAACTACTACACTACTGCTGGTGGTACGAGTCTGCCACAACCTCTCCACAAGCCGAACCATCGGTAAGCCCTGAAAAGAACTGTAGGGAAGTGAGCCTCAACAAGTCACAGGCTCGGTAGGGGCTACTCGAAACCAACAAACTACGGACACCTCAACCCCAGAGGGTCTCATTGGCAACGCCAATAGCCAAACTATTACATGCTCATAACAATTGAATTTAACTACAATTAAATATAAACACCTTAATCAAACATAACTCGGAAGGTAGAAGAAGCAACAGACTAGTCTTGCACCACTAGTCCACTCAACAACAGTAACGCCTAGGCCTCAAGCCTCACAGGCAAACAGTGACAAACCATCATTTAAGCTATAAGCCGCACAAGCAAATCACTGCCTAGGATATAAGCTTCACAGAGTCTCAAATACGTGGGTAACAGGACTGCTAGCCAAAAGCTAGCCCTTTATACCCCAAACCACAATATGTCGGAAGCCACACCACAGGATGGCAGGTTGGCTACAAACGCCAATCCTTCACACACGAAACCATATACGGAAGCTTACTCGAGGAAGGGTAAAGCACATTGAGTGAAGGTCAAACACACGACCTCCATGAAATACAGTTCCACATCAATCACCAGAACAGACTGGTATACGACGTACCACCACAAACCATTACCCACACGGGGTACAGGTACCTACTACCACAAGGTACCAGTACCGAACCGTAAGTAAACCAATGCCGTAACAGGGCACACCATAGCGAGCTAAACCACATTTAGTGAGTCAACACTCACCAACATAACCTAAATTGTGCCACCACTCGGGCACACCACAAGCCACAACTGCATCACAACTGTGCTGACACTAGGGCACACCTCAAATGGGTCAAATCTCGACTACGAGTCACAAACTCACCAACCACAGCCAGTGGCAAAGCACGACTCGGAAAGGAATGACGCCACCACACGGGAACGAACTACTGGCTGATCAGGTCAGTATCCAACCCGGACAACACAACACAAGAACAACCTCTCAGTCTCGCAGTCACGGACGAAAGGTCCAACGGTCGCTCCACGAGAACAAGTCAAACAACTGTGGAGACCAACCAACACCACACCTACAGGCACACAGCTACAGGCCATGCTGGCACCTCTAGGGTCTCTGGCGGAGCACCCTAAAGTGAGGCACTGGAAAATAGGACTAGCTGGGGACCAGTGTCGACTACTGGTGTCCGTACCCCCAACTACAAGCGCGCTACAAGCGACTAAAAACAAGCTCTGGGAAGTCGCTGTCCCACTACGTCTTTCCCTCAGCTGGATGTACAACTCAAACACAGGAGTGAGGGTGTCTAGGACAGACGACACAGACCTCGACGATACAACACAAGTACCGGGACAAACCCCAAGCACAACAAACACACGTGCCTGGCTCACAAAGAACCTGGGGTACCCGACTAGTGAGGCATTCCGGAATAGGCGCCGGACCACCACACTCGGCAAGCTCAAACCACGGTATATACACAAACACTTTCTATTACCAATTACGGTACATATGTTAGGAATAACTTGTTCCAGTCACCCTGTGACTTACAAGCTAACCTACACAATCACCCACATAAACCATATTAATAATAACACCACAGCCTGTCATCGGTCACCTTGTGACCTCCACTGCCACACTACACACAGTACACGATAATCACATAATAACCATACTTATACTTTACTAATTATCCATCTAGGATAATCTATAAAAGATCATAAAGGATCAAGGCTAGGTTCAAACGTGAACCTCACTGCCACTAACCACGGACTAACCACAATAATTAAGATACAATAAATACATGACATACGATGTGCCATGCACACACAAACTACATGCACAACGTTCAAACCACGTAGACACCACGTGTATAATACACCAGCCAGGTGCACCACACGTCATTCACATAAACCACATGTCCAACACATGGACAGTATGCTTCAAGAGCGCTACGGGTGCCAATGCACCACACATACTACGTAAACACCAAACCGATTACGTACATAACACATTAACCACATAAAACATGCCCACCTCGTGAGCAACACACTCCATGAGCGTAACAAGTGCACTGGCTCCACTGTCATTGCCATGCACAAAAATACAAATAATCGTTTAACCACAACACTAAAAGCATACATGTCCAGACCTCTCAGCTGAGGTCGCGACAAGGGGCCAGGTCGCCTTTAGAACGCAATGCCCCGACCTGTCCCAATGGGAAACCCTATCGCGACGGGTCGGCCTGTCGCGACCTTGTCGCGACGGCAAGGTCTATCGCCTTCACAGGTGCAAACCCTAATCTGGGAGAAACTCCACGGATCACCATTCAAAACACGATTAATTCTCCTTTTACATGCTTTATGGATACCCTAGCATGGTATCTAATGTTTTTAAGCTTTAAACGAATCAAATCCACACCACGAGCATCCACACAATTAAACGAGGTAGAAACACCCTACCTTCATGAAGAATGTGAAAACCAGAGTTCTCTCAGCATTCCCCCGCTCCACACGATGTCCTTGCGGCGAGAGCGCGTCGAGAACTCCACCAGGACCTCGAATCGTCCAAGAAACCCGCGCAGCAGCCTTCCCCGGCCGAGCTGAGCTTCCCCTGCTCTGTTCGGCTGGGGTTCCTTCAAATTGCATAGCAGTTGAGTACATGACGTAGCCCTACGTCGCAACCTGAATGCGATGTGGAGGCCTTCGCCTTCCCACTCTTGACATCAGTAGGCCGCCCAACGCACAACACGTGGCGTACATGCAAACGTCGACTGCTCAACAGAGGTAACAAGAACGCGACCACCAGGGCTGTCGCGTTCAGAACACGACACACACCCTTGTCGCGTTCACAGGCAGAAAACCTGTGAGCACTTTGGGCCCAATGGCCGGCCCACCAAGCCTCACAACACACGTAACACCTGAAACTCAAACTCATGGGCCACACATCGGCTACCAAACCTACTAAACATGGATCCATGATGATCCGAAAAATGCGCGACGTTACAACTTCCTATCACCTATTATATGCCTTGAGCACCCACTATCCAAATACCATTTGGATGCTCTCAGCCGGCCCTGCAAATAAAATTAAGTTGTGACTTTTGGTACCCAAATTTTCTTGGTCCTTGATGGTTAGTTTTAGGAATCCAACGTAAGTGTCTAGTGGTGCATGTGCTGACAGTGTGTCCTAACTGATTGCAGTGACTACAACATAAATCAAAAGCATTCTTAACATGTGTAGTGTTATGAGATTTCTATTTTTTTTATAAACATGCTGATTAATCTTTTTAGGATTTTTGATTTCTTTTTCTTTTACAAATTGAGGAGTTGGATATTTTTCAGGATACACAACATTTTCTTCATGTGAGGAGGTGTATATCCTACTCCATACTTTTTCTTACCTGTTCTAGATCCTTTTAATCTAACAAACAATGATGTTTTACAGTTAGAGATTTTCTCTATAGTAGCTCTTAGGTAATTATTTTCTTCTTGTAATTTTTCTTCATCCTTAAGTTCCTTTAAGTTTGATTCTATTTCCAAATCTTACTGTTTTTAGTTTTTAAATCTTCACACAACATTCATTAGCTCTTTTGGTTTCATTTAAATTTTGACTTAACCTATCTACTTCATTTTTGAGAAAGGTGTTAGCCTTTTCTTGGTTTAGTAAGTTTAGTTTAACTGTTTTTATTTGCTTAACTACTGTTTTGTATTTTTCATATAGCTCATTAAAGGCATCTTCAAGACTGTCAGAATCTGATTCAGAACAAGAAGTAAAGGAGGTTTCAGAGTTTACCTATTTCAGTCCTGCCATGAGGCCTAGATTTGCATTTTCTTCTTCTTCAGATTCTCAACTTGAGGATTCTGAGCTGGTGCTTCTTCGTTATCCCATGCTGTCGCCATTGCCTTCTTTTTATATTTTTTGAACTTCTTTTCTTTGCCTTTCTTTTGTCAGATTTTTCTCCTTGATCCTTTTTCTTTAGCTGAGGACATTTAGATTTGTAATGTCTAGGTTGGTTGCATTCGTAGCAGTTGGCTCCTTCTTCTTTTTGTCTTTCTTGAAGAATCTCTTAGAGCCGAATTTCTTGTTCTTTGCAAGAATTCTCTGTAATTTTCTTGATAGCATAGCTTCATCATCACTATCATCTAATTTTTCTTTGGAGTCTTCAGATGAGAGGAATCTGCAATCTTTAAAGCATTTGACATTTTTTTCGAAGAATTTTCAACAAATCTTTCCATATTAATTTCATGAGCCATGAGGGAGCCAATTAGCTTATCAATGGATAATTGAGTTAAATCATGTGCTTCCTCAATGGCAATGTCTTTAGGGGTCCATACATTAGTGAGAGATCTTAGGATTTTTCTAACTGCTTCTTCATTAGTTAGAACTTTTCCTAGAGAGCTTAAACCTACTATTATGTTGGAAAACCTGTTATACATATGAGTTATATTTTCTGTTGGAAGCATTTTGAATTGTTCATATTGGGACACAAGAATATATATTCTAATTTGTTTAACCATATCAGTACCTTCATAAGTTACTTGCAATTTATCCCACATTTCTTTTGCCGTCCTACAGGTTGATAGTCTATTAAATTCTCTTTTAGACAGTGCACAACAAAGATAATTTTTTGCCTTATAATTCAAGGACATGTGTCTCTTATCTGCTATGGAAAGACCAGAAGAGGATTCACCAATGATTTGATAATCACCTTGTTCTATACCTGCCATAAGTCAAAGTCTGTACCTCTGATAAAACATTCCATGTGCATCTTCCAATATTGATAATCTTCACCATCAAAGAATGGTGGTCTTGTAACGGATTGACCTTCATAGTTGTGAGCTTCAGTTGCCATTTCTTCTCAAATCTTCAGATTCTTCTGAGAAGACCTCGCTCTGATACCACTTGTTGGATCGAAATGGCACAAGAGAAGTCCCAGAGGGGGGTGAATAGGACTTCTTGGCTTTTAAAAAATTTTCTCTGAAATGTCACAGCACTAAATAAATTTGTTAGTACTTTAGTGTGGTGTGTGATTCAAGTGTAAACTAGGCGGAAACAATCACACAAATGGACAAAGAGATTTATCCTGGTTCGGCCCTTCCCAAATGGAAGTCCTACGTCCAGTCCTCAAGCCAACCACTTGAGATTTCCACTAACTTCCAATAACTTGACCTTCTCTCACCCTTCAGAGGTAATACAAACCCACTTGCTCCCAAGCAAGTCTTCCCTAAATAGGGATACAAAAAGACTACCTTACACAAGGCCTTCCCTTCAAAAGAGGGGCACGAAGTTCTACTTCGACTGACAAAGAAAAAATTCGAACATCCGAAGGCACAAAGATAAAATAGTCATGATCGGTCGAAGTGACTTCGTCATATCCGAAGCTTAGCTTCGTATATGTCGAAGTTTTACGTCGACTGACTGTGACCAAAACTGTATATCCGATGTGTGCGCTTCAACTGACTACGACCAAAAGTGAACATCCGATGTTCATTTAAGCATGATTTCAATATGTCCAGTCTGTCTATGAGTCGTAGACATTATCCAATAATATTCAACATGAAAGCACTTAAGATTTAACATCAAAACATTGTGAATGTTGTCATGATCATTATATGTACAATTGAAGATGTGTACAATATGTCATTGTCAAGATGTGTGCAATATGTCATCATCCAAATACACAACACAACAATCTCCCACATATGTACAATATGACATCATTAGATTGTGTACAATATGTCATCATCAAAACACGCAACTCAACAAACTTTAACACTAAAGACTTCATCAAGTTTTTATTTCCCTTCATGAGTAAAATAGTAGTTTTCAGTTCATTAATGGTTTTATGCAAGTTTTTGATAGAATTTTCAGATTGTTTAGCCATTTCCTCAACCACATGCACTTGGTTTTTCAATTCTTCAATTTTAGATTTCAAAGAAATATTTCCTTTTCAAGCATGCTGCTTTTTTTAGAAAAACCATTATCATGATGCATGCATTCCATTTCTTCTTCATACAATGCAATTTTACTTTACATAGCCTCACTTTCATCATGAAGGTTTCCACATTTCAGTTTGAGTTCATGACATGACATGCTGGGAATTTCTGTCACGCCCTAAAATTTAGCAGCATAAATAAATATCGAGAGCGTGAGTGATACAAGTACGAGTATCACAGTCGAGTAATTTAGAGAGACATCTAAGTATAACAAAAGAATTGAGATAGTAATAGTGCCAACCAAGTAATTCTTTATTTCATTACGTAGTGCCCTAGAAAATTTTTCTTGAATTTATTTTATTGGGTTCTCATGTGGGAGAATGTAATAAGTGCTTAAATGTTTTGATGATGAGCAATACTAATTGATGTTATGTGAAATGTTCACAAATGGTATGTTTGTTTTTGATGATGCACATTTCATGAACAAGACAAAATTGATGTGTTATGAATGTGTGAAACATGATGAGAATGACAATTGGATGCAAATGAAACACATGTTTTATATGTTCATTATATCTCACTAATTATGTCTTTTAATGTAGGTGTGAATGTACACAAGACAAAGCCCAAAATCCAAGTGCAAAAGAACAAGACAAGTTGCTGAAATAGTGCACCTGTCAACAGATGAATAGTGCATCTGTCAACAGATGAATAGTGCATCTGTCGACAGATGAAAAATCATCTGTCGACAGATCCACACAGAAATCTATTTCCAGAAAGCCCAGTCTTCTGGTTTTTGCAAACCTGTCAGCATCTGTCGACAGCAGCAAGTCGGCTGTCGATAGACGGAGTTTTGGGAAGATTTAATGGCCGGGATATGATCTATATTTTGGTGTTTCCTTTTAGCACGACTCTCTATGCTTGGACACCACTATATATGGATCATATGAGGCTATTTTCGCAGCAAGGAGCCTCCACACAAAAAACCCTAAGCTAAGAACAAGAAGAAGAAGTTCCCCTATTTTCTGCTTCAACTCTCCATCCAGCGCGAGGAGATCCATCTCACGAGCGGAGTTGAAGTTGGTTTGTCCATCTTTCAAGCTTCTCCATCAACTGATACCTGTCAAGACAAAGCTTGAAGTTCTTTTGGACGACCACCACGAGGAGTTCTTCATTTGGATTTGATCTTCAACTCAGAACTCTTCTTTTATTCTACCTTTCATATCTTTGTGTGTGTGGTAGTGGTTCAAGCGTTCCTTGTGCTTGATCCACGTGTGGATTGTTGTTCTGATTGCATGTTTGCATCAGACAATGTGCGTGTGGTGTGTTGGTCAGATCAAGGCTAGAGGATCTGATCTATTGTTGGACTTGATCTAGCGTGTGTGTGTGTGGTTGAGCCGGTGTGCTCGTGTGTGTGTTGTACTCAGTTCTTGACTAGTGTGTCCTCACTGTGTGAGGGGTGGACGTAGGAGTCACGCGGTGTGATCTCTAAACCACCTAAAAAATCCCTTGTGCACTGTGGTTTGATTTGTGGTTTGCATTGTATTGCGCTAGATGCATGCATAGGGATTTCGTCTACACACTAACTGTTAGTTTGCTCACACACATTGCATCAGATCAAAGGGGTTTTAATTGAGTAGATCTTTTAATCCGAAGTAATTTTAAATTGCCTAGGTTTCCACTACAAATCTATTCAACCCCCCCTTCTAGCTTTGCCATTACGGAATAACCGATCCTAACAATTGGTATCAGAGAGGTTTAAATCTGATTCTGATCTGACTTGATTTGATTGAACTAATTGATTGCCTTTTGATCTCACTCAATATTTTGTTGATTGATCTAATCATCTGAAACATATTCAGAAATATGGCTAAGTTCTCAAGCATCATAAATAGACCTATGATAATTGAGTTTGATGACAAGGTTGATGAAATGCAGGTCTCCTCTATGAAAACATGCAAGTCTAGAAGGGAACGGAAGAAAAATGCTACATGGCTCATGGTAGCTCAAGAGGCTCTTCCCGTTCAGACGAATCTGAAGGATCACATCTATCAGAGAAGTCAAGATACTCTCAAAGGTCAGGTAAATCCAATTCAGATCCATTTGATGCATCAATATCTAATTCTGATTCAGAGGATGATATATCCTATGACGATTGATAGAATGCTATGAGCACTTGTCCAATCAATTTAAG
>JACBKR010005351.1:0-18842 GCA_014218235.1 Colocasia esculenta | reverse complement strand
AACCAAACCCGGTAAGGATCTAGCAAGAAAACACACAACACTAATGGACCTCACATTGGCCACCAAACCCGCCAAACCTGGATCCACGGGGATCCGGAAAACGCGCGACGTTACATTATTATCACCTAAAAACAAATGTCGTCCTCGACATTAAAACAAATCACAAAATAAACCAAATTATCACCTAAAAACAAATAAAGTCAAACACAGAACAAGTAGGATACTCTCTGTTTTGCTTTTCAATTCATTACAACTACTTTGTTCTGTCAATTCCATCGCCTTTCTTTAGCTTTTAACCGTAGCGATCCTTCTTTGCCAATGGCGCTTATCTCCTTGGACCGAACCTACTTCCACAATTTCTGGCTGTGTTTGCAACATTTCTTCCGAGACCGCTTTATCTTTCTCAAATTTCTTACACTGAATATTCTATCATGCCACCATTTTCTTTCCATTTATCACTGCTTGCTGTTATCCTGCCTCATCTGCATTTATATTCACAACTGACACCTCTTCAAAGAAAACCAATCACCATCTTTGAATTTCCTGCTTTTTCATATTATTCTGCTCATACCGCTTAAAGCCAATTCTGATTAAAAAATCATAATAAACTCTGTTCCTTTTCCACTGCGCAAAACTTTACACTTTCTTCTTATCTCAGCAAAGCTTGAACAATTTATGAATATTAAATCTTTCTACTTCTGCTTCCGCTGCGCTACTCTGATCACACTGAACACTTGTACAAAATATTTCACAATTTCTGCTCACAATATTACTTCAATTGCTTTCTTCTGACTCAACTGCTTCTCAAATCATCCTATTCAATTAATTCCTGCTGAAGAAATTACTGCAATTTCTGATCTGCCAAATCACTATTGACATATGCACTTTTCATATATCTTTCCTGCTTTACTGACATTCTCTGGCTAATTCCCATAATTCTGGGGCATAAACCTTTCGAATATTCTTAGTCAATCTGCTCCAGCATTTAAACCCTGAATATTTTAATAACAATTCCTTTCTGCTCAATTAAATCATTTCTTTGCACCAATATGCAAACTCTAATGACATTTCTGACTCATCTGATCTTATTCACTCCATCATTTGCTAAATTCTTCCTTTCTCTAATCCATATCTTTCTTTATCTAAACTGTCAATCATCAACTAAATATCCTCTTGTGCAAATTTCACAATCTTTATTGCACATTAATCCTTATTTTCTCTCTTCTTTATTCAACTGATCATTTCTATACTTATTTATACAAATCTTCATATCACACTTCCTTTCTGCTATCATCATTATTCATAACAACACTTTTCTCAGATTTTTGATCTCGGGCATATTTAATCTATCTGCCATAATTCACTGCTCTTTTATGTACTGATACCTCTTTAAAACTGATCTGCCTTCTTGATCATATCAAACTCTTCATAACTCTAATCACATTTTCATCCACACTGTTTCTTAATATCCACTGACTCAAGTCTCTAATGCCACAATACCTCTACTGAGGTTCTCAACTGCAACTTATCACACAAACTGACATGTTCCTTATCACCTTGTTACCATGCATCTGTCTCTGCCAACTTTCTATCTCATTATAACTTACTACTGAATTCCATATCCAAACTTGCTAATCTTTTCAATTCCTTTAACTGCAAATCTTTAACAACCAAACTGGTCTATCACAGAAATACTCTATACTTATCTCTGCTAACTTTGCACTTTATTAACATATCTCAGATCATTAGTTTACCTTTCTCTTCTAATCTCTGCAACTGAAAACTTTTAAATACTATACTTTAACTGCACTAGTGCCAGAATGCTATCATACAACTTATGCCACTATCCACGTTGTGGCACAACAACTGCTCCAACTGCTATTTAATAAACAGAAACACACGGTTTACGTGCCAAAGCAAACGTAAAAACTACTTTATATCACACAAAACCACAGACTTACTACCAGCAGTGGACATTAACATGTATTGGGACATTATACTTTCAATGTCTTTTATATTTAACTGGACATTGCTCTGATACCAACTGTGACGGACCGGGGTATTTATGCCCATTAAGGCTCCATATCCAGATCCGCCTCCCGCGAACGGACCGAAGTCGCAAGGGATATCTCACACACGTGTCCAGTAAGAGTACAAAAAGACAAACCACAAGAATATAAGACACAAGAAAGTACATGTGCTTATATCTATTCACAAATTTGTACAACTGTCCCATTACATTAATACATGTCCAATTAAAAGAGTACAACTACCTGGGGCATACCCCGAGGGAGCACAAGCTCACACACACAAACTACCAAACTACTGCTGGTGGTACAAGTCTGACGCAACGCCACTGCAAGCCAAACACACGGCAAGCCCTGAAAAGAACTGTAGGGGAGTGAGCCTCAACAAGTCACTGGCTCAGTAGGGGCTACCCAAAACAACACTGTAACCACAGACACCTCAACCCCAATGGGTTTCACTGGCAACAACAATAGCCAAACCATTTCATGCTCACATCATTACAATAAATAACAATTAAACATGCTCATGATAATAAACATAAAGTCCTCAGAAGAAAAGTAGGACTACAGGATTAACATAATATCATTAATCAGCCCAACTATTAAAGTGCCTAAACCACAGTCTCACTGGCACATGCTACAACAACGGGTTGCCTAAACTATAAGCCACACAGGCAAGTCACTGCCCAGGCTACAAGCTTCACAGGCGAACCTCAAACACTTGAGTAATAGGACTGCTAAGAAAGATGGTCCTTTATACTCCAAACCACACTACATCGGAAACTACACACAGGTAACGGAACTAGCTACCACGAAGCCAATCCATAACACTAAAACTATAATTGGAATCATATCCAAGAAGAGTAAAACTCAACAAGTGGAAGGTCTCACACGGCCTCCACGGAGCACAGCTCTACTAAACCACAATATGCCTAGGCCACAAGCCTTCGGCAAATTACCCACAAAGATAACATAATTAATAATCACAAACTAATCCACAATAAATTATAAACAAAGATCTACTTAAAATGGATAAGATACAACAAGTGGCAAGTCAAACCACAAGACCTGCACAACACACGAGTACCAGAAAGGTTGGTACACAATGTACCATCACAAAACTACAAAGAACCCACGAAGGGTATAGGTACCTGCTACTCTGAGGTACCACACACAAAACACCCGAGCAAGGGTACAAGAAGGTGGTAAACACCACACTGAACCACAATTATAATATACTATCATGTAGGACAACATTACAGGTATAACCTCAATCGGCAAGTTACACAAACCACAACTCAGTCACAACTGTGCCAACACCGGGGCAAACCTCGAACTGGTCAAACCTCGACCACGAGTCACAAACTCACAAACCACAGTCACTGGCAAAGCACGAGTCAGAAAGAACGACGCCACCATACGGGAACGGACTACTGGTGATCAGGCCAATATCCAACCCGGACAACACAACACAAGAACTACCTCTCAGCCTCGCAGTCACGGACGAAAGGTCCAACTGCCGCTCCACAAGAAAGAAGTCAAACAACTGTGGAGACCAACCAACACCACACCTGCAGACACACAGCTACAGGCCCATGCCTGGCACCTCTAGAGTTCTGGCCGGAGCACTCTAAAGTGAGGCACTGGAAAACAGGACTAGCTGGGGACCAGTGATGTCTACTGGTGTCCGTACCCCCAAATACGAGCGCGCTACAAGCGACACAAGAACAAACTCTGGGAAGTCGCTGTCCCACTGCCGTCTTTCCCTCAGCCGGACGTACAACTCAAACTCAGGAGTGAGGGTGTCCAGGAAGACGACACAGACCTCAACGGTACCACACTGTACCGGGACAAAACCCGAGCACAACAAACACACGTGCCTGGCTCACAAAGAACCTGGGGTACCCGACTAGAGAGGCATTCCGGAATAGGCGCCGGACCACCACACTCGGCTAGCACAAACCACGATATTACACATATAGCCTTTACTTATAATTCACAATATAGAAGTGTTAGGATTAGCTTAACATTGGTCACCGTGTGACCCCAAAGCTATCCCACACCAACACATAACTGAACCACAAACTTGCCTATCATTGGTCATCTGTAACCTCCAAGCTAGCTCACACTAATACATATATAAATCACGATAGCCAATCATATTGGCTTATCACGGTTATGAGATGACCTTCGTAACAACACACCATTTACTTACATCATAAATCCATATAATATTATTCGAAAGACAACAACGGACCAGGGCTAGGTCGGTATGGACCTTCACTGCCCAAACACCACAAAGTCATGGCTAGGCTCACACAGGAACCTCACTGCCCAGTTACTATGATAAATCATAAGAATTATATTACCACAAAGTGTGTAGTAAACACACACTCAAACCACATAAACAATACGTGTATATTACACCCTAGATGGTGTACCACACGTCTTCCACGTAAACCACATGCCCAACACATGGACAACGCACTCCAAGAGTGCCACGGGTGCCAACGCACCACACATACCACGGAAAGCGATTACGTACATCACATATCATTACGTAAAACATGCCCCTTACATGAGCAGTATGCTCCAAGAGCATAACAAGTGCATTGGCTCACACCGGTCATCGCCATGCACACACAATCACACAAATTCATAACCAGGAAAACTACGTAAACAACACTGCATGGATACATGCACAGGTTGGCGGCATCATCGACTGCCGCTTATAAGAAGTAAACGGCAAGTGATCTAGCCGTTTATATCTCGGCTGGTGAGCTTGGCGACAGGAGATCTTGACGCCAAGTTCTCCGGCCTAAAACCCTGCAGAAACCCTAATCCAGCTCTACAGGTTTTCCAACCGTTTAAACTACAGAAAAACATATAAAAACGGTTCCTTTAACATACTAGAACCCGGAACAACCCATTACAACATGCTTTACACATTAAATTCATCAAACCACCCTTTAACCCCGCATGGTACGACTTGATCCGAAAAAATACAATAAAAATGCTGGTTCAAGTGATTAAGTCGTGTTTTAATGTTTCTAACAAGCTAACAGGGCTCGACCCCTACCTCAGAAACGCAATTAAACTCCCGAAGAACCTCGAATCACGCGAAACCCGAGAAACGTCTCACGAACACCGCGCTCCAATCCGTCATTCCCCGCCCGATCTGCAGCTACCACGCGCACCACGGCCTTCCCACGAGCTCCCGCCGACCATCAGAACTCGCGAAGAAGCTCAAGGGTGAAGGTGGGGGAAGAGGAAGGGAGAGAGAGAGGAAAGAACAGGGCTCGGGTCTGCCAAAAAAACACAGACTGTCAGGTTAACGTCAACCCTTGGCGTTTAACCAGACCGCCACAACTAGACGTCCACAAAGCTTGACGCCAAGTTCAACAGTCGACGTCCTCATCGATGGACGCCAACACACTGCTGGTGTCCAGCAAGCTGAACACCAACACGGATCCAAACCAAACCGGGTAAGGATCTAGCAAGAAAACACACAACACTAATGGACCTCACATTGGCCACCAAACCCGCCAAACCTGGATCCACGGGGATCCGGAAAATGCGCGACATTACACCCCTACTCTGCCCTGGTACATCTATCTGTCTATGGCCAAAGCAACACCCGCCTTTGCAGGAACCAGGCGTCCGCCAGTCTGCCTTCAATCCAGTAGCAGTGGAGAAGAGCCGAAGCAAGGTAGGGGCTGTGCAGTGGAGTTGGGAGGGAGGGCAGGTGGGCGGCTGTGGAGGGGAAGGTGGGCCAACGCTTGTGTGGACAGGACCACGTTTTGGCTGATCTGTACTTTGTATAGTCAAAAAGTACCGTGCTTAGAATATTTTAGGGTATTAAATCTAAAAATAGCTTTTAATATATTTAGTAAAAGTCTTTTTAATCTGAGGGTATATTAGACATTCCATCCTTTAACTCAACTATAGTTGCTTCTGAACAGCAAAGGTATATACGACGCAATACACTCAAATACTAAGTATATTTGATGAGACCAAGTTTTGAAAGGTATATATGTTGTTCATATGTTCAGGCTATAGATGTAATTAACCCATATATATATATATATATATATATTATATATATATATATATAATATATATATTATATATATACACATATAGAGTAATGTTAGAATCCTTGCCCTCACTCTAGCTTCACCTTTGAATTTGAATTCAAAGGATGAAAGTTTAAAAAAAAAAGAACCAAATCGTTTCCGCAATTATAGGCTTTTCAACCGGCCCCTTCCGTGACCGGATTGTGTGTATTTTCTACCAATTTCTATAGTTTATACATTTTAAAACTATTTATCTTTTAATATTTACAATAAGTTTCTATAATTTTATCTTCTTTCTCTCTATAATTATCTAATTACTTGGTAAGCACCATTTTTTTGAGAACTATTTTTTTAAACGTGTATCTTCTTAATTTTTTTGAATGATATATCCAATCACTTAAAATTTGACCATTCTTAAATAAACATCAACTTTTAAAAACGATTTATAAGTAACAATATTATAAATATCAGATACTAAAAAGCTATTGATTATTAGATACTAAAAAACTATTGATTAAATCTTGTTAGACTATGCCAATAGATTGAATTTAAGTGTGATTAATGAGTGCTTAATATTATTCTTCACTCATTAAAAGATATAATTATTGAAAGTTATTATAACTATTAAAAGATAAGTAAATTTAAAATATACTAAGTTATAGAGATTGGTACACAAGGCAAACAACACTTCTGAAAATACCCACTCACGGAAGGGACCAGCGAAACGATTGGTTTCTTTATTTTCTTTTTTAACTTCCATCTTTTAAATTCAAATCCAAAGGGGGAAGTTAGACTGCAGCCAGGACGTATCAACTGTCCCGGCCGTACTTAACATACTCTACATATATAGAGATGGATATAGAATTTTATTTAGTAAATTATTTAAAAATTTTTAAATATTTATATAAATAATATATTATATATAATATAAATAAACATATTATACGGGTTGACTGTTATGAGGTCACCTCTTATATAGAAATTTCTCAAATCTCTAATCTATATGATCATTTCAGAAAAAAAAAATGTTAAGTGGGGTCACATGACCCCACTCATTATATGCTGGATATTCTAAAAAGTAAGGAAGAACATATTATTCTTAAATAAGTTTAGAAGTGATGTAATTGATAGTTGCAATTAAGGAAAATGTTTAATGATTGATTGGTCGGACCAAAATATTATTTAATCACTCTCGTGATGGCTCAGACATGGAACTCAAGTCTATCATAATTTTTTTTTGGTAACGAGGAAATCCTGTCCCGTGTGATTTTATGGCTCAGAAATTAATGTTCGTGAACTTCAAGATCAGGACTTGACAGTTCCTACTAATTTCCGTGTACCCGTATTGTCCTTACCTCACTTGATTGAAAAAACTCCGAATCTACACACCTCAAAAATTATATATAAATTAGATAAATTTTACACCTCAAAAATTATATATATAATTAGATAAATTTTTCTCAAAAATCAAACTCGGGACCTCCTACTTTTAAGCAAGAGTTCTAACCGATTAACCCAACCGAATCCTCACCTCTACCATAATTGTTTGGCAGACGAAGACCCCCGCATAGTGAATTAAATTACGGCGCAGTCGAATAATTTTTATCCCATCGACTGTGTTTAAAGTCATGCTCATGCATTAAATTGGAGTCTACTTTTCACTTTTTTTAAAAAAAAATTTATGTTTTTTGAATTATCTGATCGAACAATCGGATCGTTTGAATAAACAATTACAATAAAATACATTAAAAAAAGATTTTTAAGAATAAAATATATTATGAGAAGTAGCGGCGCACGCACGCGGTCCTCGTGAAGCACGTTCCAACATGGGATTGTCGGCATAATAACCCGTCCGGCGTCCTCGGTTGTTCCCGCGTACGGGGGCGGCCGCCGTGCCAAGACGACCATCTCCGTCCAATTCACCGTTTCATGTGACCGACCATCTCCATCCGCGTGCTTCGCATGTCTCCTCCCAAGAACCATTAATGGAGCCCCCCCATAAAGTCCGGTCCGATCCCCATGCGAGTTCCAAACACCTTGGCGGTCGGCGGCGTGAAGGAGGGAAGCCAAGCACAGAGGGCGGTGGCTAATAAGAGTTTAAACGGAGCGGATATAAATTTTTTGATTTCGATTTAAATAATTAAAAGAATATTTTTATTCATTTTGAATATAATTTAAATATAGAATAGATAATTAATCAGATAATTTTAAGTTAGAAACGGATACAGATATTATCTGTTTCAAAAATATAAATTTATAAAAATATTAAATAATTTAAAATAATAAAAATAAAAAATAAAAAAAAATAAAAAATATAAATGTCAAAAAATATTCTCTAAAAAATTAATATTAAAATATTATATATTTATATATTATATATAGATCATTAGATATGGGTGTCAATGGGCCGGGCCGGCCCGAAGGCCGGTGGCCCAGTCGGTCTAACACGGGCTTGGGCCACAATTTTCATTTTTTTTAAATTGAGCTCGGCCCGACCCGGCCCGGTCTAAGACTGGGCCGACTTCGGGCTTCAGCTGGCCCGGCTCGGTTTTCAGCACTGCTGGTGCCGCGTCCTCCGCACTGCTGCTGCTGTTGTGCACGTGTTGCCGCCTGCACATGCTGTCGCTGTTGCTGCACCTGCGCACCTGTTGTCGCTGCTGCTGCTGCGCACCTGCTGTTGCGCTGCGCTGCACCTGTTGGCTGCTGCTGCTACGCACCTGCTGCTGCTGCTGCGTTGCACCTGTCGCTACTGTTGCACCTGCTGCCGGACCCAACCGAGCCTGGGCCGGGCTGCAAAAATTTGCCCCGGACCGGGCCAACTTCTAGAAAATCGGACTTTAGCCCCGGGCCCGACTGGGCCTGGACCGATCTCTTAGAGATCGGGCTGGACCTGGGCCTATTCAGGTCCGACCCAGGTCCGGTCCATTGACACTTTTATCATTAGATTTAAAATTAATGATAAAAAATAACTTTATTTCGAACCCAATCTTAACAGGTCGGTGCGGCGGCTGCGGCATTTAAGGAGAAAAAGTGCAGAGGCTTCTGTTCTTCTCACAAGTTCCGGTCATCTGGTCAAAAGTGAGAGAGTGGGAGGAGCTCCCCCGATTAAGATGGGTGCAAAGCGGCGGGGAGGAGTTATTGCCGCAGTGCAGCCTCCCTTGAAGAGGCCGAAAAGGCCGGACGCAGATCCTCCGCACCAATCTTTTACACTACAATTTTAAAAAAATATAAAAAATGTATTATTATAAAAAGAATATATTTTTATTAAAATTGTAGTGAGAATAAATAAAATCTTAAGAGAATGAGTCTGTTCTCTTAGAATTGACTTATTTTCGTTAAAAAATGAGTCACTCTTGGTCAACTTTAAGAGAATAATTTATTTTTTTAGGATTTACTCGTTCTAAATAAAATTTAATAAAATTCACTTTTTCTAATAATATTATATATATTTTTAATTTTTAATATATATATATATATATTAAAAAAGTATAATGTAAAAAATTGGTGTGCAAAATTAATGTAAAGGATCTCAATCAGAAAAGGCCAAGGGCAACGCCTTGCCCATTCTCGAGGGGCTGAGGTTGCATTATTAAAAAAAGAATACTAATTTAATGCAAATTATATTGTGCTATTTTTTTTTAAATCTTTGAGAAATAATGTAAATTGCTTCACAATTTTAGCAGTAAAATTCACCGGGCTTGCTCGGCTTCTCTTTGTAATAGTGGAGTGATGAGATAGTGGCAATCATATATAGATGACAACTTCTCTTTATAATAGTGGAATGATGAGGTGGCGGCAATAATAGATGACAACCAAATGTCTAATAACTTGATGCAATTAATGATCAATGGTGACGATGTTGGTAGGACAAGTGATGATGGGTAATTAAGCGATAGAGTCATCATACCACCCTCGTATGTGTATCATTAGATAATTATTAAGATTATATCTAATATTTAGATAGATCGAACATAGAATAGAGATATCTTCAAAATTTTGAATAATCTCTGTGAACTTTGTTGCCTGGTTAATGTTGGTTGGATAAGTGCACCTTTTCTCTTTAGGGTAGAGCGGCTTGCACCCATTGCTCTTATACGTCTTAAAATGTGTCAATTTTTTTTTTTGCATATTCATATATTAAGTTTACATAATAAATAAATTTGTATATTGTGTCCACAATTCATTACATGGAACCTGCATATTCATCTCAACAATGACACCCCCTCATGATATAGATCTTGGTGGTCTTGAAGGCTCATGTTATAAAGATTGATTTGATCAGCTTTCAACATAAGGGATTAAGAATGATTATCTTATCTTCCTCTAGAGTTTGACGATGCCCTTTCATCCAATGGCATCGACAGCTCCGCATAGATAAATCTAAGAAATTAAAAAAAAAATTAAATTTATAAAAATAAAAATAATTTTATTATCTATACTTCACATGGAGATAAATGTCATAGATAGTAATCTCAATCTCTTATCTATATTTGAAATGAAGCACAACCCCTGTGAATGCTGATTATCTCTTTGAGATATCTAAGGGAAAACAAAAACTTAATTTCATGAGGCTGCATTGTCTCCCTCCAACACCCCAAATGTAGTAGGATACATGTCGTAATTCCTAACAACTGAGACTACAAATACCTAAACTCTCTTGTATTTTCCCTTCAAATGGCATCCTTCAATGCCAATCATTAGTTGGCAACCTTGCAAGAACCCATCAATGCAAGCTTTTAAGCCCACAAAAATTCTTTCAAAACATCTATTATTGTCACATGAATATTCAATAACTGATCCAAGATTTCATTTTTTTTTTCAATTCACCAACTTAGGTAGGGACATATTTCTACGAGTCATCAAGTTTCTCAAATATTTATTCCCTTGCTAATTTTCTTGCATTCCACACCCTTTTAAAAGGAACATCTATGTTATAATGCTTTAAAAATGTAGCCTTTAATTGTTTGATCAAAACATCAACATTTTGTTTGACCTTATCCTTAATCTTCATTGCAATCTATGAGTGTAACGCCATTCTATTGTCCACCCAAATTGATTGTGAATATATATGCTCCTCTTGCAATGTATGGATGCCAAAGGTGACACCATCTTTGTAGCCTTAATGTATGTACCCTCCAATTGCAAGATGAATCTGCGCAAACAACTATCACCTATCCTTCTTGTTCTTTACCCAATTGAAATCAAATTCTGATTTAATTGCATGTTGTCTCAACATGTTTTGTATTCATACTATAACACCCCAGCTCCGGAAGGCTTAAATATGACTTGGGTTTTAAGGATTGGGTTGGCTCTTAATTTGATAGAAGCCTCCAAAGGTATAATTGATTAGTCTCTTAGTGTGATATATCATCTATTCATCTTACAATTAGGGGTGAACACAGGTCAGTTCGGTCTGATTTGACTCATTTTTTAGTCAAATCGAACTGAACCGAATCTCAAGGTCAAACCGAGCCGAACCGAACTGGTTCGGTTCGATTTAAACCGAAGTTTAATATTTGTATTTCGCAAACCTGTGCTTGGTGGAATGGCTAAGGCGCTACCTCACTTCCAGCGGCTGCCGGACCACCCAAAAACCCGCATGTGTAGCCAACTGCACTATATTTTTTTTTGTTACAAATACATATAAAATATATATATTCGATTTACTCGATTTTAGAAACTGAAACCGAACTGAATTCTGTAGAGGCCCAAATCAAACCGAACCGAACCGAACTGGTCTGTTCGATTCGATTTTTCGATTTGAACCAAATTCTGAATAGTCCTACTTACAATTGATCAAGGGCCATCTATCCAGACGTAATTGATTATGTTTCTTGGGCTTCCTTATCATCCTCATGGCACATAGTCGATTGTGTTCTTGTAATCGATTAACTCTTCATTAGGCACCATAATCCATTATATATGTACTGATAATCGATTATGTGCACTATGAGGAATTTTGCCTTTTGCAGCTAAGTCCTAATTTGCAAATGCAATAATCGATTAGTGGCCTCCTATTAGTCCTATTAATTAATTATGCCTACTCACTGTCTAGTGTTGACTTTAGTGGTTGTGCCATGTAGTGAGCCTCTTAATCAATTAATATGTTTCACGATGACTTAATAGTCGATTATGTACTTTATAGAGTTCTAGTTCCACCTTTCGTCTACTCTCGTTAATCGATTTATGCACTCTTGATAATCTATTGTGTATTGGATAGTATTTGGTTTGCTAATCATGCATGTTATGTAATGGCTATATGATAATTGATTGCTACTTCTTGTTATGTGTAATAATTGGTTATGTATTGCATAATACAATATATATTCCTATGCGAAGGGAAGCTACCAGATAGATGACTCATCACCCACTTTTCACCTATGGTTGTTAGGGAGCATTCTAGAAAAGTTAGAACTTATCTATAGGATGATCTTGATTAAATATTCTAATGACATGTTTGGTATTAGGATAGATCGGGGATATATATCACTCTATCCCCGATCTATTCCTCACTCTATCCCCGATCTAATCTTCCTCGGAGAGGCCCTTAATAGATTGGTAAGGCCTTAGTTCGGTGATCTAATCTTCCTCGGAGAGGCCCTTGCCTTGGAGGCTCTTAGCCTAAGGACCCCTAATTTGGTAGGAGAGGTTAACTTGACAGGTCTTTAGCTTTAGGGGTGTTCATTTTTCAGTCCAAACTGAAAAATCGAATCGGCCCAAACCGAATTGGCCGGTTTGGTTCAGTTAGACCCCAAATCGGTTCAGTTCGATTTCACAATTTGTGAAATCGAATCAAACCATATAAATCGAATAAATCATTTTAAAATATAAATAAATAATATTTATATACAATACATATTATAAGTATAAAAGTAATTATATGAATAAATTTACATATAAATATACATATTTTAAATTTATTCTTATTTTTAATATATAAATATTAATTATATTTAATTTAATTTAAAAATCAGTTTGAACCGAACCTAACCGAACTGAATCGGTTCGATTTAGTTAGGGTTAGCTATCCAAGTCAGTTCCGTTCAAGTTGGCCATTTTTTGGTCCAACACGGATCGAACCGAACCATGAATATCCCTATTTAACTTAGCTCGGAAGAGAGTGAAGCAGCTAAAACTCTCGCCCGATATTATGATCAACGAATCCCACTAACCTAACGATTACTCAGAAGAAAGTGGAGCCATAAAGAGGTGGATAAATGATCACACACAATTGTTCGTGATCATGACCCATAAATCTTGTAATGGGCTAGTGTCTCCACGATGACCACTCTTTGGGGGGGGGGGGGGGGTTTACACCCATGAATCGACTTGAACTACTGTCACATCGTGGAAGCCTACTTAGGAAAATTGACTGCTGTTATAATCTCCACTGATAATCTTTTAGGATAGTAAGGTAAAACATTTTGAACACTCAAACTGGCGGACAATGATATCGAATCTTCTCATTTTTGCCCTGTGCTCTTGTTCACTATGATTTAGACATCGAAGGGTTATCTCTAAGACTCATCTTCCAAAATTCTAATACTTTATCTCTTCTTACAGATCTAATTTTGACGAGCTCGAGTGCCACTTGATTTCTTGATCTAGTCGCCTCGGTGAAGATTCGAGATCACCTTCTTCAATCCCTTTTTTTACTTACAATTTGATTTGATTTAGACAATCTAAATCGTTGTACAAGTTTCCTATCAATCAAGTCATAAGATGAACAATCTTTTGCATGGTAAGATTCAAAACCTTCCTTTCATGGAGGAGATTACCTATGAATGTTGTGGATGGCATCACCACCGACCCCTCTAACACAACCAAGTTGCTTGTAAGTTATGGGCTATCTGCCAACAGAAGGCAATCAACTTTCTAACAACGATACAATTCAAGTCCCTTTCCTTCTCTTCAACAAGGTGGTCACCCATGTGAATGTGGGGGATGAGGCTGCAATCTACATCACTACACATCAGCATCCCCACCCCACTAGTATCTAGGTTTAGTGTTTTGTTTTTTTAGCCAGATCTTTTAATCTAAAGACATACTCGCCTACACTTTTTTTTTCTTTTTTTTTTGTTGTAGCCTAGTGACATCCGCCACTGGATAATCTCAGCGCCACCCCAGGATCGAACTCGGGGTGGCGTGCTCCCACCCCTCCCCAATGTCCAACCCGCCTACACTTCTTACAATGAATATTTCTCTTTAATCTAAAGATCAATTTAGAACCAGCCAATCAACTTGGTAAAGATAAGTAGCCTTTAACCCTGTTGAATTCCTTCTCAACAGCACTAATCTTAGAGTCAATTCAAAATTTAAGTGTAATATTTATTGAGGTGATAAGTACAATCTTATATAATTAATTTACGTGAGTGTGCCAAATCTTTAACGTGAATATGAGTTTTTCTTTTTTGGTATGCACCCGTGGTTTTGTAAGCTCAGATATTCGTAAATTTTAAGATCAAAATTTAATAATCTCTACTTTTTGTGTGTGATTTTACGGACTTAAAAATTAATATTTGTGAATTTTAAAATTAAGATTTAATAGTCTTTATTTTTGTGTCCACAATTTCAAGATTAGGACTTAGACAATCTTTACTTTCTATATACTCATATCACTTTTACCTCCACTTGACTAAAAAAATATCAAATTTACGTACTTTGAGAATTGTAAGTAGATCAGATAAATCTTCATAATCAAATTAAAACCTCTTATTTCTAAATAAGAGTTCTAATCGATCAGTCCAATCGAGATTTGTCATTCTCAATCTCTATTTCTAAATAAGAGTTCTAATTAATCGAGCTAGTGGGATTTGTCATTCTCACATGAATCACTCGTATAAGAGTATATCTATTATACATTGGTGAAGTCATCTTGGAGTCAGTGGAGTCTTGTGACTCCATTAAATTGAAAAGTTTTTATTAATAATATAAAATTTTACTATTAGTGATTTTACTAGATCAAAAAAATACATCTAAAAATAGACTCACTAAACAAAAATTTTAGATCGGTCACGGCGCCTATGCATGAAGAAATGCTCACTTGCCATTTTAAATAGGTAGAAAACTACTTGTTCATAAGAAATTGGCCAGCAAACGGCCTTTACGCTTCCCAACCGGCCAACGTGCGCTTAAACGGCGCCCCACCGGCGACCGCGTGCGCACTCTTAAACGGCGGCCCACTGGCAACCGCGTGCGCCGCACCACATGCGCATCCCATGTGACGTTGCCGGCGAAGGAGCGGGAGGGAGGAGGGGAGGACTACTACGTGGCCATCTATCTTGTGCGAGGGGCGACAAATACTATTTGGCATGATGAGTCATGACCAAATCAAGCGAACTGATATGGCCTCGATCTCCGGAGTGTGAGAGCAAGATTTTTTTTTCCTTTCCCACCGTACGCCCGCCACACGGCCGTCGGCGCTCCCGCGCGCGGGGATTTGGTTTCCCACGGTGGAGGGAGATGGTGAGGGGGCTCGCCGTCGAGCGGTTGGCGTGCAGGTGAGATTGTTCAAAAAAATGGAAATTTGCAAAATGGCGCCGCTAGCGGACGTGGTGGGGCCGGATAGGACCCACTTTTTTGGCGCCGCCCGTTGCCGACCAGGAAAGTTAGAGGTTTGACCGTCGCTTGCACGGTCTTCTGGTCTCTTTTCTACGGCGTTAATCCCGTGCCGAAACCCCACGGCGCAGTCGATCCCCCGAGCGAGCGAGCGAGCGAGCGAGAGAAGAAGATCCCTCTCCGACCTTTTTTCTTTGGGTATCTCCTCCGTAGAGCTAGTTTTCCGGTAGTATTCGGTTCCGTTTCCCCGCAGAGAAGTGGGTTTTGTTCGGTGGCTCTTCTCTGCCAGTGGAATTGCTCCAGAGGAATCAGGTTCCACAATCCACCTCCCACTGTGAATTCACGCATGTTCACAGCAGAGGCGCTTCTGGGTCCGCTGAACTGGGGGGCTGCGGTCGCTGGCCAATGCCGGATTGGCGGTTGGAGGGAAATGGGCTGCGCCAACTCGGTGTCTTTGAGGTCAAGGCCAGGTCGGGGGCTGCCGTCGGGAGGCGGTGGAGGCAGGTGGGGCTTGGTGCGGATGATGGGAACCTTCAGGGTTCCGAGGAAGAAGTCGCAGAAGCTGCAGACGGAGTCCGTGACGGGTGGGGTGGACCTCTGGGATGCTTCCGCGGCAACTGCTGCCCAGCCGGAGAGGTTCCCCGAGCACCTCGTTATAATGGTTAATGGCATAGTTGGCAGGTATTCGAAACACCGCTTCGTTTAAAGCTTTTTGTTCATAGGCTAGGTGATATCATGCAAATTTTCCTTCCGATTTGAAACTTTGCTTCTAGTTTTGCCTAATGAAGAAAAAGTCATTTCACAATGTCGAAGCTTCTATCTCGAAGACCTGTTGGGATGCAAGTTTTGCAAATACGAATTGGCTTCGCACGCCAAAAGAATTGTTTATCATAGAGATATTTTTCATCAACTCATGTGGGGCTCTTCTACATAATCATCATCTAATGCTTGATAAATTCTGTTCGGGTGGAATAGTCTCCAGCATAAATCATCTAGAAGTAGGTTTTTGAAAGACATGCTTATAGGGAGATTGGGTCTAGGATATCATTTTTAACCGTTCAAACTGATGTTACAATTTAAAAAGTGTTTACCATAAATCTAAAACACGTTTATGCCTTGCATCCAAACCAAAAAGAGGTAGACTGCTGACTTTTGAGGTCGTGAATGTGGTTTTTTGAGATTGTTGGAACAGGTTAGAGTATGTTAAACAATGAAGCAAAGTCAACTTAATTAAGGGGTGGCATGAATCCATGAAAACATAGGATAGTCCGCAGGGGCCACTACGTTGTGCAATGCCCTAAGTGATTGTTGAGTGAGAGTTCTAACCATTTGCAACATATCCACATGGATTATAAAGTGCATGGAGAAATAACAGAAGTGTTGAGTTCTCAATAAGAGAAGAGGTTAGCAGTCCACAGCACGTAACAACGGACATTCAGGTATATGAACATACATTGCATGAAAACAGGCCCATCACCCAAGTTAAGATGCAAAAAATACTTTGACAATAGTTAGGGATGCAAATCTCATTGTGCATGTAAACTCCATCTGATCTTCTTGATATAAATTTCTTAGTTGGAAGAAAAGCTGACCATGTAACAAAGAGCTTGTTGAGCTGGAAACAGTAATTTTATTTAGCATGGCTGTATGGAAGGATGATGGAGTAGTTGACTACCAATTCATACTGGAAGCTACTTTACAGTTGCACATGGACCTTTTCTGTTAGCTTTGGATATGCCCATGGAAGGTTCATGCCTGCCTTGCTCCTGGTTCTTCAAGTGGAGCTTTAGGAATAGAAGACTATAACCCATGGATCACTACTTTAAAAGGACGCGGACTGGCAATTGATAGCTGGCGTTATGTACTAGAGATGACCAATTTTTGTCATACCAAGAAAGTCTTCTCGAGGGAAAATCATCAGCCAGTGGGCTACAATCAGTGTAAGTGGATTTAGTCTGAGGAAAGCTGGCAGTCACACCCATGTCAGTCCAATCTCAAGACTGAAATGCCTCCAACAAATTTTTCATGAGGGCAATATCATGGCCACGAGCATTTAGATATTCCTTCAACAGAGAATCCAATTTTCCTTTCATGACATTTGTTGTTAATTCTTGATCATATGAATTTTCAAGTAGGAGCAACCAATACAAAAGTAAGGTTTCCAAAATACTACCCTTTACTTCTCCATTATGTATAACTTTAATGTCAATTTTCTGTCTGAGAAGGTGTGGGTGGTTAGTTGGATGAGACAGTGATAAGAGACACAATATTTTTTATAGGCCGATCAGGCCATACTAACTGAAAGGTAGGTATTCTTACAGGATTCTTATCCCATCCATCTTTCCTTGGATGAAAGGATGGGCCAGGCAGCTACAATATAGTGTTTATTCTTGGTATCCTTTCCCTGGACTGTTCAATAATGCCATTTATGGGACACAAGAAGTCGGCCAGATTCATCTTTTCAATAAGGTTGTTGAAAGGTGGTAGTGTGATTCATATTTTTTAGCTGAGAAAATGGGGGTAAAGTCTTTAACATCACATCCATCAAAAGAAGATAATGACTTTTTGAAAATTCAATTTCATTGTGGCTTTTCTGCATAAAATTGAGATGTAGCTTACTTCATTGATTTAAGTTGATGTTCTTGCCATGCATCTGAATTTTTACCTATCCTATTGCACGTTTTCAGTGCAGATGACTGGAAATATGCTGCAGAACAGTTTGTGAAGAGACTTCCAGAAAAAGTAATTGTGCACCGTGAGTCTTTCTTTCTATGATCCCCACTTTATCGCATTGTGGCCATTCTTTGGTTTTTCAATGGAAGTATCGGAATAGAGCATAATTGTTAGTTACACAACGATGATTCAAGTGGAAGGGCATGGTCATACAAACAGAAAGCTGAACTTTATGTTTGATTGATGATCTATTTGTCGTCATCAAATTTACCTGATCTTTGTATGAATCTGTGGATCTTAATGTCAATCTGAAAAATATCCGTGGACTTGCATAACATTTCAGTCAACCTATCTTTCCATTTTGTGAGAATGTCTTTTGTTGCTTCTATTCCATCTGATCTTTAACTTTGTTATGCTGTTCTGCACTAGAAAAAGTTGAGTTTCTTTTTAATAAACTGTGGATTATAATGGACGTTCATGGTCGGCTTCAGGGTAGTCTTTTGTTCTC
>JACBKR010005350.1:0-18849 GCA_014218235.1 Colocasia esculenta | reverse complement strand
TGTACATAGTTGTCCTATGCATAGCAGTCTAGATCTAGTTAGAGTCAGGTTTAGGGTCAGTTTAGAGTCAGGATTAGGAGAGGTCTGGTCCCTCTCAGCAGGCATTCGCCAAAGAAAAAGGTAGGCAAGTTCTGCCGATATGTCATGGCCGTGGCGAGAGGTGTGCCAAGTTAAGTCAAGTCCCGGAATTTCTTAAGGCCCTGCCCTCGTGGAGGAAGACTTTGAAGAAGGTGATTCTATAGATGACGGTCTAGGGGTCTATCTGCTAGATTTCAATGAGAAAGATGGGTTTAGGAGACTGGGTCAGAAGAAGAGGAAGACCAGTGAGTCCTATGTGGATGGCACAAAAAGGTTCGACGAGCCCACCACGGCTGCAGACGAACCTACTAAAAGAAGTCAATCTTGGCACCAAAGAATCCCCGAAGACAGTGTTAGTCAGTGCCAACTTGAGGTGAAGAAGAAGCCGCCGAGTTGGGAGCTATCCTTAAAGAATTCTCCGACGGTTTGCTTGTCTACGAGGACATGCCGGGACTCGACACCTCTTTGGTCGAACACCGGTTAGTCCTAAAAGCCGATGCGACCGCCGTCAAACAAAAGCTAAGGAGGCTACATCCCAAGCTAGCACTCAAGATCAAGAGGACATTGACAAATTGCACAAGCTAAGTTCATCAGGGTTGTGTTATATCCAATTGGGTAGCTATATCGTCCCTGTGATGAAGAGAAGGACGGTAAGGTTAGGATCTGTAGATTTCCGAGACCTTAATCGTGCTTGCCCAAAGGACGATTCCCTCTCCCCACATAGATGTCCTAGTGGACAACACTGCGGGTGTTGAAATGTTATCTTTCATGGATGGTTTCTCGGGGTACCAACCAGATCCGTTCTAGGGAGGAAGACCAGGAGAAAACCTCGTTCAACACCCTGGGGACTTACTGTACGTCGTCATGCCCTTCGGATTGAGAACGCTGGAGCAACTTATCAAAGGGCAATGATGGCAATTTTTCATGACATGATGCATGTGCCATGGAGGTCTATGTGGACGATGTCTTGGTGAATTGAAGACTCGACATGGCCATGCTGAGATCCTCCGGGCGGTTCTCCAACGGTCTAGAGAGCATAAGCTTAAAATGAACCCCAAGAAGTGTGTCTTGGAGTCTCTTCGGGGACATTGCTTGGGTTCATAGTTAGCAAAAGGGGGATTGAGATTGATCCAAATAAGGCCAAAGCAATAATCGAAATGCCTCCTCCTAAGAATATCAGAGAAGTTAGAGGGCTAATTGGCAGACTTCAATTCATTAGGAGTTCATTTCCAGCATTCAATCCGTTTGTAAGCCCTTCTACGAGATGCTAAAAGGAGAGGCCAAAATTTGATTGGAACGATAAATGTCAAAAGGCCTTTGATGAGTTGAAGAGTTACCTATTCAATCCCCCTGTTCTCGATCCTCCGGTCCCGGGTCGGCCTTTATTGCTCTATGTATCAACTACTGAAGATTCAAGGAAGCAGTTTTGGCCAATACGACGACGAGAAGAAGGAGGAGAGAGCGGTGTACTATTTATCCAAAGTTGTTCAATGAGGCTGAAAGAAGTACACCGCCATGGAAAGAACATGTGCAGCCGTCGTTGGGTGGTCCAGAAGTTGAAAGCACTATGTCCTGGCACATGAAGTGAAACTTCTGGCACGATGGATCCAATTCGGTACTTGCGCGAGGAAGCCCGTCTGGACTGAGCGGTTGATGAGGTGGAAAAGTTTCCTCAATCAATTCAATATCACCTATGTCAACCAAAGTCAATCAAGGGGCATGCCATAGTTGAGCACTAAGCCCATCACCCTACCTTCGTATTCTCCTGTCGACGGAACCTTTCCCGATGAAGAGTTAGGAGCCATCATCGATGATGAGCTTCATGGGTGCTTTACTTCGACGGGGCTTTAAATTCCAAAGGGAGTGGAATAGGGGCAGTCCTCTCTCACCGGAAGGGGTAGTCACCGCACGCCTACCAATAACCTTCGTGCCACGAACAATGTGGCCGCGTATGAGGCTCTCCTAGTTGGGTTGAAGATGGCATTGTTGCTCGGAGTCAAGGAATTAGATTATTGGAGATTCGCAGTTGATACTCCGGCAATCTCTCAGCAAGTACCAACCCGGGACCCCAAGTTGAAAACCATACCAAGAATTGGTAGAAAGGTAATCCGGCAGTTAGGAAAGCTCACCCTTGTCCACACTCCTAGGCCCAAAACATCCTAGCAGATTCCCTCGCCTCTCTGGCCTCTTCCCTCCCATCCCTTTAAAAGGTCCTCCGAAACCATCTCTGTTCAAAGGTTAAGAATCCGTCTCAGCTGATCCAGGTTTGTTCAACTTCAATCTCTCCCATCAAATCAATGCACTCTCAAAGGAGCCTGAAATCGACCTCGATGATGGCATCCCTGGTATTTTGACATCGAGAACTACCTCAAGATGGATCCTTCCCGGATTACGCACTTCTGCCGATAGATGGGCTATTCGCCGTGTCTCCGAACGGTACAAGATTATAGGTGGCGTTCTCTACAAGAAATCCTCAGGGGGTCATCTCCGTTGCCTTGATGAAATCGAATCTGAAAGCATTGTTGAAGCTGCTACTCTAGTGAATGTGGTGGCCATGTCAATGGAGAGCAATTGCCCAGAAGTTGCTAAGACACTATTATGGCTACCATGGAAGAAAGATTGCACCCATTTTGTCCGTCACTGTGCTAAATGCCAATTGCACGGTGATAAAATTCATGCTCCTTCTTCCTCTCTTCATCCCCTTATTGCTCCATAGCCTTTCGCATGTGGGCATGTCGATGGTCGGTCCTCTCGCGCGATAGAACCGGAGAAGTCCAGAAGAAATCCTTCGTTCTGACCGCCACAGAGTACTTCACAAAGTGGGATGAAGCAGAAGCGTTCATAGAAGTCAAAGCATCAACGGTTGTCAAGTTCATCAAGCGCAACATCCTTGCAAGGTTCGGCGTGCCTCGGGACATCGTCACCGACAATGACCACAGTTCACCTCGCAGGAGCTCCTGACATGTGTGGTAATATGGCATTAACTTGCATCATTCATCACCATACTATCCACAAGGTAACGGACAAGCGGAAGCTACTAATAAAACTCCTCATCAAAATCATAAAGAAAACATGCAAGTCTCACAACAATGCTGACTGGCCAGATCGCTTGGTTGAAGCTCTTTGGGCTTATCGCACCTCGGTCCGAACTCCTACGGGGCAAACCCCCTATGCTTTGACATACGGATCGGATGTGATACTACCATACGAGATCTCCGTCCCTCACTTAGAGTTCAATTGGATTCCGAACTGTGATCCTGATCGACGTCGGGAACCTTATTGGCACAACTTGAACTCTTAGATGAGAGACGAATGATAGCGGCTGACCATGCTCAAGTCTATCGTCAGAGAATTGCACGTTTTTATGCCAAAAGAGTTCTTGAGAGAAGGTTCGAAGTGGGTGAGATGGTCCTTAAGCGTAAATCATAAAAGCACCAGGTCCCAGGAGCAAATTGCAAGAAAATTGGGAAGGTCCGTTCGTTGTCAAAGAGGTTTACTCAGGAATGCTTATAGATTAGTGGATGCCGAGGGAGTTGAGTTAACCCATCCATGGAATGCAGTCTATCTCAAGAAGTTCTATTCCTAGCCAGTCATCAGCGGTCGTTCATCACTTGTCAGCGGTTCGGGTTTAAGTCTCTACTTTTCCACTTGGTCACTAGTGAGGTAGGACTTATTCACACACCCACCGATTGAGATATGCCCTTTGGCTAGAAAATCACTAGTACACACTCGGGCGGTCTCATCCGGTCAATGTATTTCCCCTATTCTCTTCCCACTCGGTCATGTTCGGAAGCGGAACAAACTATGAGTAGGGGACCACCCACTCTCTTTTAAAAGGACAAGGTCACCATAAACAGGGGCAACTAATAAAAGCAAGGGGCAAAATGTCAAAATCAAGCCTCAATGGGGAAAAGAAAAGCCAGAAGGTCAAAAAGGGTAGCAAAAAGTACGTACCCAGAAAAAGGCTGACCAACTCAAAGAGGTAACAAAAGTAAGTGCCTCCACCCCAGAAATAAAATAAGAAATGAAAAATTCCCCCTAAAAACAATGGTTGACCAAGTCTGCTTGATATGAGATGTCGGTTTGGAAACAAAAAGTAGTTTGAACCAAAGTCCTACATGATTTTCTATACATTTCTTCCAATTTCTCCCTCTAGGGGCAATTTGGCCGTATAAGACCCTCTGTAGTAGAAACATCAAGAAGGCTAGGGGCAATGTCCAACATCAAGGATCTTATGCACGTCCCTCCTTATTCGTGACCTTTGTGGTTTAGTGGATTGTGTAAACCCTATACCCGACATGTGATGAATATGTGTCTTAGAGTCCAAAAATCTAAAAAAAAAAAAAAAAAGAGTCTTTTGATGTATATCTCACATTGTCCATATTTTCTCCCAATTTTCTCCCTTATTTTCAAAGAAAAATATAAAAATATAAAAAAAAATCAAAAACCCAAAAAATAGTGGTACCATGTATATATGTTAACATTCTCTTTATTTTCCTATCAAAAAACAACAAAAAAAATCAAGAAAACAACAAAACACAAAAAAATAAAAATGCATGTACATATTTCCCTTCGGTCATTTAAATTCGTGTTTACATCTTTAATTAGATATTAGCCCCTTGACCAGATCTCAAGAAAGGTACATCATTGAGGCAAGGGGCTAAAGCAGATCTACACTAACGTTTTTTTCCTTCAAGTGTTGTGAACCAGGTATCAAAGCACAAAGGAAAGCACAAAAGTGACAAAAGTCTGCGAATGGTTCCACTATAAAGATCAATCCATGTACATCTCATAAACAGGGGCATACCCCTGGTGGTACAAACTAGGAGCCTCGCTCCTCTCTCTCTCTCTGCTCCCCTCTGTAGGCCTCTGCCTACGGGAGCTGCTCACCTCCTCCTCTTCCCTCTCCCGACGCCGGTCTGGGAGAGGGGTCTCGAAGCCGTAGAAGCCTCCGGCCGCGGCAGCCCTCCTCGCACTACGGAGGGGTCCCCTAGTGACACGATGTCATCTAGGGAGGCGAATGCCGACGCGGTCCTCGCCGGGGCCTCTTGCTGGGCTGTCCTCTGCTGCTCCCGCGCGCTCCGAAGGACCCGATCCTTCAAGATCTTCGTAATCCCTCGCGATGTCCGCCCGAGCCCTGTCCGCGTCTCGCTCGCGGTCTCTCCCTCCCCTCTCCCCTCTCTCCGTGCCTCGAGCAGGCGACCCTCCACCCTCACCAACTCCAGCCGAGGCTCTCCATCTGCGACTGGAGGGTCGCCACCCCTCTATCTGCCCGCTGCAAACAAACAAAAGAAACGAGCAAGTCAGTGCAAGTCTAATCAAATCATATGCAAAGGGTTTGGTTCAAATGTCTACCTCAGTCTCGAGCTCTCGAACTCGGGCTCCGCCCGATCTAAGGCCTCCTGCAGACGGGTGGCCAAATCTCCTCTCGCTGACTGGGCGGACGAGCTCGCCCCAGCGTCGCGGCTAGCATGGGCCCTCGCTAGCTCCTCCTCTGCATTCACAGAACCTGGGTCAATTCAGCTCAAAATCAAAACAAATCAAGGTTTAATGGTACTCACCGGGGTCCTGACCTCAGTGCGGAGCCTCGTCAGCTCCACTTCCTGCTCGGCCAGCCTCCCCTCCAGGAGGCGGACCGCCTGTGACTCGGCATCTGCCATTCACATTTTAAGGTTGGAAGCAATTCAAAGAAATTCAAATGTCAAGGGTTCAAAAGTTCAAAGTTACTTACCGCTCGCCGTCGAGCCGAAGACGGCCAGCGTACCGCGTCCTGTAGTCCTCCAGTCGCGACTGTCCTGGAGGCCCTCGTGGCGGAGCACCTGCTCACCGCCCGCCCCCAGTAGCGACGGTGCTCCCATGGTCATCCCCCAGTCGCGGTCCTCCGCGAAGAACCGCCGACGTGAGTGCCCCTCTCTCCCGAGGGAAGGCACCTCGATGGCCGGCTGGTGCCAGCCCAATGTCCGCACTACCAACTCCAAATACAGTACCCACTCGCATGTCCCGAGGCACAGCAAGAGGAGGTGGCGGTCGAACAAGGGGCGACCCGCCGCCACCACCGCCGAGTGCGAGGCATCCGTCTCCCCTGCATAGGGGGTCCACACCACCTGCAAACAAAGAAAACATCTGGTCAGTCACAATCCAAGGCAGTAATTGAAGGAAAAAATGCACAAGTTTAAGTTCAAATTTCATACCTGCTCGTGGGGGAAGTGGTCCAGGGCTAGACGCATGTCCTCCGCCCGTCGATCGGCAACCCGTGGGTCCGGGGTCACCTCCCACCTCGCCATGAGGGGGACCATGGTCTGGCTCTCCTCCCTCAGTGACCCGCGTCCCATCTGGAAGCGGGTATTCCCCAGATCTGCACCAAGTCAGTCAATCAATCAATCAAGCAGTCAATCAAAATGAAATTCAAGTGACGTGCATTTAATGAAAAGTTGCGTACCTGAAGAAGGGGGTGAACCCCCAGTGCTCTGGGAACGCCGCGAGCTGCTAGGAAGAAGCGAGAAGAGGTGTCCTAGCATCACGGCGCCCCATGCGTAGCGCCCCGCCTGCTCTAGATCCTGAAGCAACAGCACGACTTGCAGTTCATCTGGGATGACTGCGTCGCGAACAGCAGGCGCCCGAACAAGTAGCTGACAAAGATCCGGATGCAGCGCTCCTCGCTCCGTCCTCCCAGGTCAAGTAGACCTCTCACCCGGGCAGCAAACTCCTCTAGGGTCTCCAGTGGACCCCTCCGGCCTCCCCCAGCCCCACAGCCTCAGATAACGATCCGAGCAGAATGCTCCGGATCGGTCTCCTCCCGGCCACGAACTCGGCCCCCAACAACTCTACGACATCGTCGTAGTAATCCCTCCTCTCCAGCCCGACTACCGGCTCTCCCTGAAACTGGCAGTCCCGTGAGATACGCCACGTCCTCCACGTGGGTATCATGTGACCCCAAGGCATGATGAATGCCTTGCAGTCCTCCTCCCACCTCTCTCGCAGGGCCTCTAAGTACGGAACATCTAAATGAAAGGGGCGTACCGAGAATAGATGTCCGAACCCCGTCCCCGCGATCCGCGTCTGCTGGGCCTCCGGAAGAGCCCGATACCATGCCCAGCAGAGGTCCCAGGTCACCCTGATCCTCATTCGGCCTTTGCCCTACAAAAGAACATAGAAATATTAACGTTAGTATCGATGGCCGTTTACCCAAAGTTGGCGGCAAAGGGGCGGACGTTTACTTAAAATCGGCGTCCAGAGGTGGCCGTTTAGTTCCTGTGTAGACGTCCGTACCATTGCCGTCAAGTTCCTCTTGACGGCAAAGGGTTGGACGCCAGCAAGCACTCGACGGCAACCGATGTTGCCGTCAAGTTCCTGCCTGACCCGACGGCGCCTCCCCTGTTTTCCCCGTCTTTTCACCAAATCAAAATGCATCCACAGAGGGTTTAGGGTACTCACCCGGGGTCGTCGAGGTACCTCCGCCTCCGTCTCATCTCCTCCCTCGGTCTCGTCCCCGTCCGGTACATCCTCCGCCGCAACTTCTTCCTCTTCCTCCGCCGTAGCCACCTCTTCTTCTTCCTCCTCCGGTTGGCGGTGCCCCCGGATGATTCCTCTTTTCTCCCTTGTCCTCATTGTGATCTCGAGCAAAGTGAGCAAAGTTCGGTTTTCCTTTTTCTTTTCCTTCTCCCGGCGCTTGGGAAGATGGAATGGCGCCGGGAGAAGGCCTCGTTTCAAAAAAAAGGGCGTTTTCTGGTTTAACGTCCAGGTATGGACGTTTAAACTTTTCTTGACGTCCACCTCTGGCCGCGGACGAACCCTTGACGTCCATGTGATGGACGTCAACGTCTCCTCAATGTCAGACTTCGAAGTTTGTTCAACGTCAAGGCATGGACGTCAAATTTAAATTGGACGGCAACCTTTCTGGACGTCTACTGTCTGTCTCAAGTGATTGGCGGCCATCGATGTGGGCGCCAATTACCCCGCACTGATTCCTCACAGCACAGTCTTTTGAACATTCTTAAGGCCATTTCACAACCAATTCAGCTCACACCATTCCACACATCAAGCAATTCAAGTCAATTCAACATAATGCAACTCACTCTTATTCAGCATGTTTGTGTTACACTTATTCAAATCAAGAGAGATACATCATTTTGCCCTGCGGGCCATAAAGAAATCACATGAGACGGACAAATGTGTCTGTGAAATCCTCATACTGCCAAATGTCTTCCGGCATTTCCTGCACTGCCAATCCCACTTTCTTACTCACTGTGTACTTCTTCCATGTCTTCAAAGCTTTCTTCATCATCTTCTCATCTTCTCATTCTCCCAGTAACAATCACATCAGTACCGTTGAATGAAGTTGGGATTCCCCGTGGAATCCCAAGCTGACAATGGCACTGATGTGGCTGATACACCACCATCTGATCTGCTCCTATTAGCCACAGATCTCTGTCCTCCCTGGTCTTTGCTCTGAACTCGATTGTCCTCATGAAACGGCCTCGCAATGAAGTCATCCATTACCAAAATGCCAGGTGGTCTCTCCATGCATCTCTGCCCTTCAAGTGTGCTGTCAAACACTTGATCTCATCCTCTGGCTCGTACCATGCCCTGCTGCAGTGCACTGAACTCCGAAGGAAGACTCTGGAGGGGTAGGTTGTGCGTCAGCAAAATCAAATTTCAAATGAGCTTCCATCCATACCTGGAGCAGAAACAAACTCCCGCAGGTGCGTCCGCCTAGGCTCATGGTGGTGAGCGAACTGTACAGGTGAGCCAACACTGTAGGGGCAAGTGACTGCCCGCGCCATAGTAGAGACAGATTCCCACATGCTCATAGAGGATGAGGTCACCGCTCGTGGGGAACAGGAAAACACCAGCCAGGCAAGTGTCAGTCCCCGGTTGCCCTCTCTCCGCCAATCTCCCTCACATGTTGGATCAACCACCAGGCCAGCCGGTCCAGGAAGATCCTGTTCTTGTTCGTCATCCGCAGCACCTCCTTCTTGTCTCGCACGATGTCTGCGAGGATCTCCTCCCATGGAAGGAGAGGAGTCGCTGCATCATACTCCAGGCACTGCTGCCATCCCAAGAACAGCTCCCCTCCTCCAGCACACGCTCGCCTCGAATCCCTGGAACACGAACGTGTGCGTGTGCGGGTGCCATCTCTCCACCAACGCCCCCAGAGCGTCGAATCCCCACCACATCTCTTTCATGTTCTTGGCCAAGACTACCATGAAGTTCAAGTGCCACATTCCGATAAAGCCTCGCTGTCCAGTGTTATCGCGTTAACCAGATTCACGAGCCAGGAAAAGGCCCGTACTGGCCTTGACTCGGAAATGCAGGAACTTCCTGTATGTAGGAATACTATAAGGGAAGTGTTCGTGGCGTTTTCAGAAAAAGCAAAAGCAAAGAGTCATCACTTACCTCTCCATTGGCCAAACGTGCGCTCAGGTGTCCCGGTATTTCACTCAGAACTCCGGGATTCGCACCTGTGGATTGTCCGTCGATGAAGAGGCCATGTTGCTCTGTTTCTCTGTCTCTCAGCTCTCTGGTTCGCAGCAGGAGCAGAGAGGGACGGAGGTAGGAGATGGTAGAATCCCTATGGACTCCCATCACCTATATTATCGGTCTGATCCGCTGTCATGTCGACGTCCAGATCTGTGGACGTCAGTTCCAGGTTGGCGGCAACATATGTGGACGTTAACCATATGACTGGCGGCCATCGATGGGACGTTGACGGACCGGAAATGCTTAAATTTTTAATCTTTATATGGCCATTATCCTTTATCTTGTGCTTCGAGCTGTTTTGCAGATATTTTAAGCACAAGCCGCGCTTCAATTTCAGAACGCTCATGCGACCTTGAGCGTCACAGGTATGTCTAACATAGGACCCCACCAGAGGCGAATAACTTGGCGACCGTGAACCCTGAGTTCCCCTTTACCAAAAACCATGATGGTTTTGCGATCTCTTAGTTATTCGTATGGCCTTTAGAATTTCTCTGGTGCTAACTTGCATTTTAGATAGGCAACCCACACAGCATGCATCTTCACTGCTAACATTCTCTTACTAACACTCAAAAAAAAATGGTGATTTTCCTCGATTATATGATTGCTCCATGGTTCCCCCAGCTCAGGTAGCCTACTGGGTTCGTCCTTCATGTTTATCCAGGTTGATATCGGGTCTTTGTTGCCCCCTTCTTTACTTGTCCCACCGTGCTTTCAACAAATGATCAAGCAGCTTATTGAGTTCATTTGAGCCTTCGCCACCGCGAGCTTAATTCCGGATTTCAGGCTTTCCAGGCATGTGATTCCAGTTAGAATCTTTTGATAATCCTTGAGAGATCAACCAACTCCTTGTCTTCGTGACCTCCTAAATTCGGGACCGACGTCCTGATTAGGCCAGCGAGCCCACGGCTCCGGTTACGAGACCCTCCTGATTCAACCGTCATATTACAAACTCCTTTGACTCAGATACGCCGAAAACTAGTCAAAGTCCAACACGGCCACGCCAGGGACCCTACCATTGGGTTGAGGTTGTAGTTACATGGGTAGATCACCCTTTCCTCCTCTTATTCACACTTGTCTCTCAGACGATTCGTCATTTGTTCCTAGCTTGTCTCTTTCGTTGGTTTGCTAGAACTCCTATCCTCGAGATGGTCCGTCCATTAAATCTCCGCGTCCTTTGTTTACCGAGACGCCAACCTTTCAGTCCGCTCTGCTCCCTTGCAAGAGACCGGACTCCGGAGGGCATTTGTAGACGCGAGATTTGGCCCATTTCCCGCAAGGCATTTGGCCCATTAAGCTTCGTTTGACCGTTTGTTGACTGGCCTCGGATTCCATGTAGACGGCAGCATCGACCGCCGCCTACTACTGATTGACGGAATGCCCCCTGGACGCCGACCCATCTTGACGTCCACATCTCTCGACGTCTGCATGGTGTGTTGGCGGCAAGATCGCTTGGCATCAAGACCGTTTACCTGGTCTGCGCAACTAACCCGGGAATATAGCCCACTTGCGCCCTTGTCTCGCCCATGCACGCATGGGGCCGTTCCCAACGGGTATATGGGCCACCTTGGCAGTCCCTTGACCCAGTAAAAATCCCATTTGGCCTCTCCCTATTGGTTGGAGCTTAAACACAAGAATTGCCACATGTACAAGTGTGTTTCTTCACACTTGAGCATCCAATGCTCTCAACCCCGAGCTCACTGTCTATATAACTCCCCCTTGGTCCCTCTGAACAAAGGGGGGAGAGGCTGGACGTCCATATGCTCAAGCTTTGAGAGAGGAGAGAGAAAATCACACTCAAGCTTCACCAAGTCTTCCTCTACTTCTTCTCAACCTGTGGGACGTCCAAGGAGGCTTCTAAGGAGCTGAAGGAGCCTTTGGAAGGAGCTTGCAACAACAACAACGAGGATCATCTCCCCCTCTTCCTCCCCTTCTCTATTCTCTCTTAGATACTTGCATGTCACACACTCTTTCCCCACACTCTAGGCACGTAGGTCACCTTCCTACACACCTAGAAAGGGGTTTCCCAACCAAAAACGGAGGAAGAAGGGTGGTCATAACACTTGGCCACCCCTCTTCTCAAGTCCGCAACCGTACGGGACTCTCCTTTTGGGCCTTCCAACCTTTCGTTTTGAATATTGCTGCGCACTATTTAGGGTCTAATTGAGTCTTGTTCTGTGGCAGGAACGATCCAAAGAAGACCTGGAGCTCTCTCTCCTTTGGCCGCTGAAGGAGGAGAAGTTGGAGCTTCACCATCACCCGCGACGCGAGGCTACTACTCCCGGCGTGATCACACAACTCCTTGGGCACAGGTAAGGCCCTGGCGATCATTAAATCTCCCATCCCCTTCTGGTTCTCCTTGTTTTCCTTCAGTCAACCTGGTCAACGAGGAGTCAACGAGGTCAACCGGTCCGTCATTCATCGCCAACAAAGGACGCGGCACGTCCGTGAACCACCGTCGGAGAAGGTCACATCAGTCCATTCGAAGACGGAGGCGGAATGAACGTCCACAGTCAGTACTCTGGTTTCGGTTCTTCTTTGAAACTTGGTTCACTTTACGTACTCCATCTATACTTCATGTCATACCATGCCTGTTCCATGTTCTTAAGAGTCTGTTAGTCTTGTTTTGTTATAGGATTGCTTTGATTTCCATGCATAATTAGGTCTGGTTTGTTCTCTCTGTCCACTGCGAAGAGGAACGCGACTGGCTCCTTGTAGCGATCTTGGTCGCGACAGTAACCCGTCGCCTCTACTTCTTAGAGCATATCGCCTAATTTCTGTCTTATTAGTTTTAGGTTAGAATTTGCATGCACTCCGGTGCACATAGGATCTGCATACACATTTCATATTCGTAGTATAGGTTGTCCTCCTCAGCGACGCCCGCTCTCTCGGCCACATATTCCTTGTGTCCGACCAGAGCACTCGCTTGAGGGCCTCCGTAAGTCCCCACTGACCTTGGATTCCCACGCAGTCGCCGGGCTGGTTGTACCTGTCGCCACCTAAATTCTAGGCTCATTCATTTGGCAAGGTTGAGAGATCCTATAGTCACACTCGAAGATTGGAAGCCTTCTCCCATAGGAACTTTCCTTATTTGGAGAGAACTTGCTAAAAAACCAATTCATTAAAAGGCAAACTTGAATCAAATAAAGAAACCCATCATCATTGCCAACTGCTTGCTTTGGGTGAGACGTTTCCTCTTTCCTTTTGTTTTGCATAGGATTGTCTGTTTAGGAAACTAGGTGTCTGTCTAGGTTAGGTTAGTCTTTCAAGTCTGGACAGGCTTTCCTCATTTTGCATACCCACCTGCCAAATATGGAGTCATATCTGAACCCGGTCTACGATGAGAATCAGGACCCTTCCTTCTACACCTCCCAAGACTATGAGGAGTCCCTTCCTCACGATCTCTTTGGGGAGTCGCCCCCCCTTGGGTCGCCACAGTCCGCGCTACCAAGACCCACCATCCCGACGATGGTGGCCCATCTCAAACCATCCACCCCCCCCCCCCCCACAGTCGGACGATCAAGCCACTCAACTCCTGCGCTTAATTCCCCAGCTTGATCAGTCCCAGATCCAAACCCTCATGATGGCTCTCAAAGGAAAGGCCGCTTCTTCACCCTCACCCAGAGCGGGTGTGTCACGCCCCGTAGCAGCTGCATCCGGCTCCCATGTTGTCATGGGACAAGCCGACAACACTACTATTCGGCCGCGGGCCATCCGATTCATGCCATTCGAGTCTGATCACTACCATCCCCGTGAGTCGAGGCCCCGGTCTCCACCATATCAGCCCTGCTATTCCCCTCATCACCCTGAGCCACGCGCCAGGCCAACCTCCCGTGCCTCTTCCATGTACGCTCAGCCATCCGCCGCCCCGGACATGATGTCCGAGTGGGCGTCCATCAAGAAGGAGCTCCAAGAGCTCCGAAAGCAAGTCGACCCTAGGCAGCACCACGACGTGCACATGCCTAATTTCAATGGCCTATGGGTCCCTTCTCCATCCGAGCTACCGAAGTACCGCAAATACAATGGCTCAGGTAATCCCTACATCCATATCAAAGACTTCATCTATGAGTCCGCCCCCTACCAGCATGATCGCCGCCTAATGGCCTATCTGTTCCGCCAGTCGCTGGACGGGCATGCCTTAGACTGGTTCTACTCCCTGCTACCTGAGGATGCAGAGGACTTCGCTATTATGAAGGCCAAATTCCTCAAACAGTTCCAAGATAGGGTTGGGCCTGAATACTCTCTCACGGATATCATGGCCGAAAAGATGAAGTCAGATGAGGACTTCGCCGCATATGCCGATAGGTGGAGACAAATGGCCACGCGAGTTCCGGGGTACCTTCCAGAGGGAGAGAAGGTGAAGATCATCATTGCCAATGCAACGCCTGCCTATAGAAACATCCTGGCGATGAATGACATCACCACCATGCATCAACTCTATAGCCGGGCCCGGTTTATCCAGACTCAGCTTAAAGATTCTCCCATCCATTCTATGTTCGAACCCTAGAAGTCTCGGTTCCAGAGAAAGCCTCAGGGGCCAGTCACTGAAGGAGTCCAAGTGAACGAGCAAATGAGCGCATTCAACACTTGCCAGCCAGACCAAAACTGCCAACCATACACTGCCCAGGGTTAGAACCCCACCAATCCTCCACAAGGGCAACAACCACGCCAATACAACCAGGTGCCACCTCCTAATGGCTCTCAGCAGAGGCGTCCTTTAGGTCCGAGAAGAACTCACTACCCGCCACTCCCGGAGACACTCTCCGACATATTCTTGGCCTTGCTCTCCACAGAAGCCATTAGACTCCCTCCTGAGAGACACTGAACCCTAGTGTTGACCAAACTCGGTACTGTGTCTTCCATCGGCAGCCCGGTCATACCATCGACCAATGCTTCACATTCAAGACTTGGTGTATGACTTGCATGAGCAGAACAAATAGACTGGACAGCCCTCCGGTAGGTGATCGGAGACATCAAAGAGAGGCAGAGACAGTACAGCAGCAGAGGCAACAGCGCCAACCACCACCCCCTCAGCAACAACAACAGCAGCAACAACAACAGCTGTTGCAGGACCGCGGCATTGTCCACAACCCCTACCAAACCATCCACCATCTCCAAACCCACCGCAGCCACCAGCCCAGGTGAATCCCATCGTCTACCACCCTCCTCCTCAAGCGAACTGGCGTATGATGATGAACTAGACGTTCAGCAGATGATGGCCATTACCACCAATATCCCCTTCAATCCCAAACAGTACAACCAGCCTACACGACTCCCCAGTCAATCCCTCCTGTAGTTTCCATGGCCAACGCCGTCATTCTGCCTGTCAGTTCAACATCCGCGTCAGTCGCTAGTCCACCCATCCTCTTACCCTTCGCTCCACCTGTCTTCGTACCTCTACCACCCATCATATCTGCTCCCTCCCCCATTATCCTACCACCACCTGGGCCAGACCTACCTTCCGCTGCCACACTATCCTTCGCCAGACAACCAGCCACCCATCCAACCACCCTGCGGAGCGGGCGAGTCTTTCGCCGTCCGTACCCACCTATCTCCACCACCTCCACCAACCAGAGCAACCCCCAACAGGTCCTGCAACCGCCTCAGCAACAGCAAGCTCAGCAGCAGACACAAGATGAGGGGTTAATTGAGCCATTACCGGGAACCCACTATGACATCCTCAAGCACCTGGATCACGTGCCAGCCAAGATCTCCATACTGGAGCTGATAAAGAAATCCAAGGAGCACCAGGAGGCCTTGAGGGACTTCTTGCAGAAGGTGGTAGTAAATGAGGACATGCTGGCTGACAAACTACCGAGTGCGCTAGCCATGGTGACTCGTGGGCCAGCAATTACCTTTGCAGAAGGCGAACTAGCACCCCCAGAAGCCAGGAGGCTCCCTCTCTACGTGACTCTAGTCATCAACCATGTGGCAGTGGGGGCAGCACTGGTAGACACGGGGGCATCAATAAACGTCTGCCCGTTGAGTACCCTGAGAGCCTGTGACCAGTCAGAGGGTATGCTGAGGCCAACACCCACCACCATAGCCGCTTACGACAACTCTAGAAGATCCTGCCACGACATGGTGACTGTGCAAGCCGAACTGGGACCGCTCGCCGTCATGGTGGATTTCTATGTCCTTGATATTGATCCCATGTTCAAGGCCATTCTGGGACGTCCATGGTTGGAAGCACTCGGAGCTGTGCCGTCCACTGCACATCAATGTCTGAAGTTCCCCTTTCAAGGGTGCATCATCAAAGTCAAGAGCATAGCCACCACCCACTCAGTAGATGCCATCCATGACACCCACCTCCCAGCCGTATGGCCCGCTGGCAAGCCTGTGGTCTCGGTGCTAGACATCAACTACCCCTGGAGCTACTCGTTCCAGTCCAAGCGAGAGGTCAATCTGGCGCAAGTCCCGCAATCAAAAAAAAGAAAGGAGCCACTAAGCACCAAGGGGTGGCAGATCATGATGAAGCTCGGGTACGAGGAAGGCAAGGGACTAGGGACAGAACTTCAGGGCATAGTCAAGCCTATCCCGAATATTGTCATGAAAAGCCGATAGGGCTTGGGTTACATGGAGAAGTCCAAACCATGGTCATCCAGCACATCCACTCTTAAGGCCGACTGTGAACCACTCACATGGATACTCTGGTGTCATTTCATTAGGGGGCCTACCCAACCTGGATAAAACACCGTGGTAGTTGAGGCAGAGTTGTCACAGCACGAGGTGCATGGCCGAAACTTCTCTCGGCACATGGCCCCTCTGCTAACCTATAGAGCATTAGAAGCACTCCGTCCAACCAGGAGGAGAAAGACAGGGGACCCAGAGGCCGAATGGTACCGATGGTTTGACATAGAAGACATCACCATTGCCTTTAGCCGTTTGTTTTGGGAAGAGAAGGACTGGCCTCCGGCTGCGGCAGACCTATTAGATCCACCCACAGCCATCACATCTAAAAGGCAGCTCATGAGCGACACCACAGACATAGGAGAGCCAGATATCCCCTACGAAGAGGGGAAGACCGTAGATGAACTCTGGAGGGGCACCTGCCTAGCCATTCATCCGTCCCTTTTGGACTCCCTGCTTCCCGGTCTGGTCCCTTCCTCTCCTCCCCTACTCTTTCAGATGACTCCCTAACTTCTGACGGCTGCACATAGCCTCCTCACACCCGAGCTCCCACCTATAGTCCTCTCTGCCCTGTAGACCGATCCAGGTGACCACGAGGTCACCCTCTCTTGCTGCATGCTCTCCACTGATCTCCAAAAAAAATGCCAACTTTCAAATGCACATTGAGGTCGAGGAGCCGGCATCCTCCTTCACTTCCCCCTCCTGATCAGGGCAACCCCACGACTGGGGCTTCCCCTCCTGCTCCTTCACTAGGGGCCATCCTCTTCGAGGACACCATGTCCTCCACCAGTCCTATAGAGTCGTCTAGTCTAGAAGAGTCTAGGGTAGAAAAGTCTAGTCTTAGCTTAGATAGGCCTAGGTAGAGAGTCAGGTCAGTCCAGCGCTCCCCAAGTCCAAGCATCGCCCTAGGAAGCAACGGGGCAAGGTCATTCCCCAGAGATACCTTCAAGAGCTAGCTCGGCGATGTCAAGCATTACTGCTGATAGAGGAGTTCACAAAAGAAGCGCTGGTGTTGGAAGAAGAATTCGTGCAGGATGGGGTGTTCATAGACGACGGATTCGGAGTCTACAAGATCATGAATGATGAGGATCCAATCGGTGAAGAGGATAGCGAAGTAGATGATGCTGCCGAAAAGTATGCCAGTGGCGTAAGGAGATTCGACGAGCCCACCACGGCAGTGGATGAACCTACTAAGAAAGTAAACCTCGGAACAGAAGAAGAGCCCAGGATTGTGATGATCTCAGCAACCTCCCTCCTGTTGAAGAAGAAGAGCTGGTGCAAATCTTAAGGGAGTACAAAGATACATTCGCCTGGTCATACGAGGACATGCCCGGTCTAGACCCCTCACTATGGAGCACCGCCTGGTATTGAAAGAAGGGGCAAAGGCCATAAAGCAAGACTCAGAAGATTCCATGTAGTAACCCGGAAATTTCATATTTAAAAATTTGAATAATAATTTCTATAAAAAACGGAATAATAGAAAGATACGTACCATTATCGTATGTGCAGAACACATCTAAAATTTCGTAAATTGTAAATCAACTCCAAATATATCCCTAAGTGTTCCACTAATGAATTCATGCAACGAAAATCCAATTGGCCAAACGTACGTCACAATGTGACTAATTATCCAAATTAGGAAACTAAGTCGGAAAACCGTTAACATGGAAAAATACACACCCATAAATTAAACGAACATGTCGAAGAGATTTCAACATCATGAAATGAATAACCATTATCGGGTTTGGACCAATGGACCTCTCATAGCCCATGAATCAATTCAAATAAGAAAATGCAATAAAATTCATAACTCTATTATTCCCTAATAATTAAAAAGGGAAAACCTATAAGATAAATTCCAATAAATAATGGGCTTGGTTAAATTGACTCATTAGAATTTAGTGGTCCAAATAAGGATTTTAAAAAGAAGAATAATGGGAAAATTCCCTAAATTCGCAACTTAAATATTACTTAAATAGAAAATAGACATTTAATACATTAAATAAGCAATTTGAGATGGAATTGGATTCCTAAACCTACCCCATATGGTTTAGCACGAATTTAGACCTCAACCTAACCCAATAGAAGTTGGAAAGCAAGGAAGGAAAGAAGGAGTTAGGAAATCTCATAATTAAGAGAAATTGAGTAGTAGTAGGAATAGGAACCCTTACTAGCTTAAATACTCTCTTAACTCTCCATGGCCGGCCCTGAAACTTTGCTGGGGCTTGCTGGACGTGGAGAGAAGGCCAAGGAGGAGGAGAATTCGTGGGGAGAAGGCTCTCTCAAGCATCTTCCTTTTCTTCAAGTTCTAGCCCTAGAAGAGTAAAACGACTAAAGGTAGGCATTCTCACGAGCAAAACTCAATTAAATCCATCTGTAGATTGTTCCATACATCAGGACAAAAGACCTCTTGTTTCACTCTTTTTCATCGAGCCAATCTTTTGATCTCTATTTTGAAATTCTGCAAATATGATGAACCCGACCCTTCTTCTTTATTCTTGATCTCCATGTATACTCAACCTCGTGCTCTCAAATTTTAACTAGAGTTACTGATGGATGTTAGGCATCTTTTGCCCCTAAAATCCCTAATTTTATCATCCTTTGTCACGAATTAAATCTTGCATGATTTCGACAATGTACTGTTGCGGTTTAACCTTGACTTGT